>JAWPHD010007084.1:0-134576 GCA_037043455.1 Cyrtodaria siliqua | reverse complement strand
AACAAGATCCTCCTTTTAGCTGATTCTTTAGAACATCGTTAGCGAAAACGACAAATATAGAACATTGAAAAATCAAGAAAAGAAAACACGTCATCTCATACATTTCGCCTCAAAATCTAAAGAAAGAATGATTACACTCTTGAATTTATAAACGCTATCAAAAGAGGAAATTTATGAAAAAAACTTCTATAATTTCCTTATGTTTACATGTTTACCATTATTCAACTTATTGAACTTCAAGCTGCATGGACTGGATGGACATGATATCTTACTGATGAAACTACATTTAAATAAATTGCATTTAAAGGGAAACAATGTTAACAAGAATATTGAATGAATATAATACAATAGATAATTAGCTAAGGAAATATAACTGAACTATTAAGCTGAATGTGTTCGGATATTTTTCCGCGGGACGCCTACGTAGCCCAGGTAACACGGAAACTAAGTATCAATAATATCAGATATATTTTCCGTTGCACCGATCATGTAATCACTTAACTTCCTGTGTCTATTCATTCAAGCGAAATGATTAAATGTCCCTGTAATAATACCTCTGTTTATGCATGCGGTTTAATCAATAATACAAGGGGGAAGAAAAAATAACAAAGTATTAAAGTACTAAGAGGCGTTGGATTGTTTGAAAAATCGTGAGTGTCAATTAGTTTCCGTTGAAAGTTATGAAGGAGCCCGATATATCCTATATAAATATTTTTTTAAGAATTTGATAGTAACTATTTAAACACACGTTACAGGGGCGGATCCAGGATTTCAGCTTAGTGGGGGCGTAAAATTTTGATAGGGTAAAAAAGTCCGTTTTCAAATAAAATGATTTAACAATGTGTTAATTAAACCACTCGTTAGCCATTATGCGTCGAGCGAGCGAGAACATTTTATATACTGAGGGCGTGTATGGAACGCCGTGACTGTCTTATGATGTTGCCGATTAATATATGCAGTGCATTTCCCTTTATATGTGGTAGATCTTTCATGATATGCAGTGCATTTTTAATTATATGTGGTAAATAAATCTTTATATGTGGTAGAAAAGTATTTATATGCAGTAGATCAATCAATATATGCGATAGATAAGTCATTGTATGCAGTAGATAAACCATTATATGCGGTCCAGTTATCGTTATATGTGGTGTATTTATTACTATATGCAGTAGTTTATCTAATATATGAGGTCCTTTGAACATTATATGAAGTACGTTTGTATTTATATGCAGTGCTTCTGTTGACTTTTTACCTACATAGTCTAATATACGTGGTGAATACGTCTTTATATTCGGTGGTTTCTATTGCATTATATTCGGTACAAAAGGCTTTATACGTGGTGAATTTCTTATGATATGCAGTGCTTTTTCTATTATATGCGGTGGTTTTTTCATTATGATGATGAGATCAATCGGAACACTCGTTTTTTAAGATGTTGCGATTTTATCGGAAATCTAACTAGACTGATCCCGTTTCACTCAAACAAGGAGGAGCAAACAAGCGACAGTAAAACGCCGATTTCATCTGCCGAAAAAAATCGCTCGCGTAAAGTGCATTCCAACTGCGATCATGGTCAAGCATCTCGTCTGATCTATGTTCTATAAAAAGATATGGTAAGTTGGGCTTTTTCTCAATATTGATTACAACACAATGCACGCGCGTGACATACATAAATAGTGGATATTTGTTGATGTGGAGTGAATTAATAGAAAATATTTGTTTCTTTGGAGTGAATACAGGGTTTAATCCACTATTTTGCTGGAAAGTATATAATAAATGCATACAGTACAATTACTGAGGAAGTGTACGCGCTAAATACACAATCACTCTTATTCCCAAGGATAGTCCCCCAAGTTGGTACGTATCATACCAAGTTCTGTACCCGGTGTCCTTATAAGGAAAGAATGGGCTGGTGGCTTCCGGGGTTGTGGTTGTGAACAAAATACATCCACACACCCCGCCCCCCAAAGGGATGGTATTTTCCTGGTTTTGTGAGAATGTGGTAAGGAAGGTGTTGTTTTTCCTGGTTTTGTGAGAATGTGGTAAGGAGGGTGTTGTTTTTCTTGCGATTGAAGCGGTGAGGATGTGGTGCTGGGGGGGAGGGGGGGGGGGGGGCTACACTAATTCCATGAGGGAAGTGTCTGCGGGGGGAATGAGGGGTTAACGAATAAAAACAAGCGGGGTATGGTGGCTGGAGATTTTTCCATTTTTTTAGGATATCAGTAATTACTGAGAGAATACACGCAAAACAATTATGCACCTATCAATTATTTCCCCCACCGGTGTAGGGGTAGGCTAGCAACGGGCTCACCCAAGGAAATCGATTTGTTGTTCTATCCCCTCCCTTGGAGATCATTTTAAGGGTAATCCCCAATGTTGGTTTTTTACCAGTTCTGTCTGAAGTCCCTACCCCTGTGTCAGCGTTGTTGGTCTAATTCAACTTTTCCACGCAATATCTGTGGAAGGAAAATATGTTGAAGGGGATGGTGGTAGGGAAGCGGGGTTCAGGGGGTGTTTTCGAGGTTTTTTCCAGGATGGGTTGGAGTATTTTTCGAGATTTCCCAAGGGACTGGGGTGTTATCAAAACATATGCCATTTTCTAACGCCGATCTAGTCAACGTGTCTATGTTTGACCTAATTGTATTCAACAGTTCGTGTTTTTTTAAATTATTAAAATGAATCCAGTCTTGGTTTGGACTGAAAAAAGTAAG
The DNA here is from genome assembly GCA_037043455.1 of Cyrtodaria siliqua. Taxonomy (NCBI): domain Eukaryota; kingdom Metazoa; phylum Mollusca; class Bivalvia; order Adapedonta; family Hiatellidae; genus Cyrtodaria; species Cyrtodaria siliqua. The sequence continues at coordinate 131,865 of JAWPHD010007084.1, read as the reverse complement.
ACAGTTTTTGTTCTATTTATAAAACTGAAAATCCTCTAATTACGTAAAGCGTGTATATACACTCGCCAATCGCTGTGGGTCTAAATAATCGATAATTATGGAAAGCCTCGGCTGCCTTCTGTCGGCCTTTTGCATTTTGTGCAGTACGCTTCCTAAGTTGTCCTGTGCATTTTCTAAGTTGTTATGTGCATTTAGTAAGTTGTTATGTGCATTTAGTAAGTTGTTATGTGCATTTTCTAGGTTGTCATGTGCTTTTTCTAAGTTGTCTTGTGCATTTTCTAAGTTGTCATGTGCATTTTCCAAGTTGTTATGTGCATTTTCTAAGTTGTTATGTGCATTTTGTAGGTTGTTATGTGCATATTCTAAGTTGTCTTGTGCATTTTCTAAGTTGTTTTGTGCATTTCGTAAGTTGTTACGTGCATTTTCCAAGTTATGTACATTTATTAAGTTGTTATGTGCATTTCGTAGGTTGTTATGTGCATATTCTAAGTTGTCTTGTGCATTTTCTAAGTTGTTATGTGCGTTTCGTAAGTTGTTATGTACATTTAGTAAGTTGTTATGTGCATTTCGTAGGTTGTTATGTGCATATTCGAAGTTGTCTTGTGCATTTTCTAAGTTGTTTTGTGCATTTCGTAAGTTGTTATGTGCATTTCGTATGTTGTTATGTGCATATTCTAAGTTGTTATGTGCATTTTCTAAGTTGTTATGTGCATTTTCTAAGTTGTTTTGTGCATTTCATAAGTTGTTATGTACATTTCGTAAGTTGTCTTGTGCAAACTACAAGTTGTCGTTAAGTAGACTTTTTATCGGAATAAGTTTTGAAGGAAACACCGGTAGAAATGGCGGCTCCAGGAGCGGACGCTATATAAAAGAAATTGGGCTAGGTACATTATACAATAAATTCTTAGAACATAAAACTGATTTCAAAATGTGTAAGTGATTGTCTGACGTGGAGTTAATAAATCTTGGTCTGAAAAAAATAAAAAAATAAATAAATAAATAAAATAATAATGTGTTATTTGTTTGTCTTTGTGTGTAGTCCTAAGGTTTATAGCCCTCCATCTTTTAACCAATAGGACGTCCTCAAGGTAAAGGTTCAATAGAGTCTGGACTTCACGTGTTATTTGTTGAAAACAAACATATTTTAAATACTCTGGGACTTTTTTTAGGAAAACTTAAAATATGTTTGTTTTCAACAAATAGCACGTTAATATTACTTTTATTTAAAGATATTTTTCAGCTTATTATCATTATTATTTGTTAGTTACCAACACTGATGGGTAGGGGCTACGTGAGGTCGTCTTCTCCCTCCTCCCTCCCCCATTTCTCCCTTCTCCCTCCCTTATCTCCATTTTTCGCCCCCTTTTCTCTCTTCTCTCTCAGAGTACTGATAAACAAGGGACGAAATCCATAAACGTATCTATCGTGGAGACAGAACGTGTACGGCCGACAAGATAATGGTTTATTAAGGATTTTGATAGGATATAGACTGTTTTACCCAAAACGACTCTCAAACTATGATAATTCTTCATCATTTTTTTTTTAAAAAACTTGCTATTTTAAAACCTCACGTCCCTTTCTCTCTCGACTCCCGTCTTCTTGTCTTCCGACCCCCTACCTTGTCTCCCGGCCCCGCCCCTTATCTTCCGTACCCACGGCCACCTGTACCACACCTCCTGATACTGCCACCTGTGACCCGATCTATTGTTTTTAGACCAAGATTTATTAACTCCACGTCAGGCAATCCCTTACACATTACGAAATAAATTTTCTGTTCTAAGAATTTATTGTATAATGTCCCTAGCCCAATTTTGTTAAAGTATGCTGAGCATAGCGTTCGCTCCTGGAGCCGCCATTTCTACCGGTGTTTCCTTCAAAAACTATTCCGATAAATAGTCTACTTAACGACGACTTGTAGTTTGCACAAGACAACTAACGAAATGCACATAACATCTTAATAAATGTAAATAACAACTTACGAAACGCACATAACAAATTACTTCACTGGCGTCTTTTCGCTCGGCGTTATATCGTTATTTCGCCCAGCGTTTTTTCGTCTTTTCGTTATTTCGCTCGGCGTTTTTTCGTCTTTTCGTTATTTCGCCTGGCGTCTTTTCGCCCGGCGTTATTTCGCTCGGCGTTATTTCGCGGCGAAATAACGAAAAGACGCGATGGCACATATCAGGCACCATACATTTTCGTAGAATTATGGTCAAACAGACGACAAAAGATACGAGTGACACATCGTATACAATCGTAACTAATCGGTAATTTCCGTATCACTCCGCTGAAAGAATGATAAAGAACATTCGGTTATTTCCGTAATACGGTTCGTTTCTCCGTCGTTAGCCGAATATCAAATAGTTATAAATAGACTCGGGAATTCCAAATTGCTTTATTGCCCGGCAACGAAATCCTGTTGGATATGACTAGCTAGGTCTATGTCGTATCGTATATTCAAAAACCAAGTATTTATAGGGAAGTATGTGATAAATAAGTATACATTTCATACGTGCCACAGGTGTACTATGTTAGTATGACAAATATATGTGGTACACATGTGCCACGTTTGTATCATGAACATATGTGGCACATATTGAAAAAAACAAGATGTTCAACTGAAAGTAACATGCAAATAATAAGAAAATAACATACTTGCCACCCGTCATAACAATTTTCGTGTGTAGCGTAATCCACTGAAAGGATATTCTCGGATTTGTAGCAATTTATCCGGATAATAAGGTTATAAATACAAAACAACACTATTTCCTCACATTCCTATCAACAAATTACAACAAGCTATATACATGTCACTCCCAATCCCAAATACAATAGGCTGCACATAGTTATTTTACTGATATGATTACATGTGTACATAATTGATCAACCTATGAATCTAAAGGAAACCCTTTGCAAAAATATAAATAAAAAAAACTGAAAGGTTGATGCTACCTTTTACCATGCCGTACAAGTACTACGCAGTACAAGTACGAATGCATGCAGTACAAGTACCATACAGTATAAGTACCATACAGTATGAGAGTTTATATCATTAACTCAGAGTCTCTCTTATAGAGATGCCACACTGGAATACCGCGCCGTCGACAAATCACCTGACACCCCTTCCATAAACAATATACCTACATCGGGCTGACCAGTCCAAATACTACCGTGTATATTCTGAAAGTCAGAAAAATGAACTACTAGTACGATTTTAAAACATCAAGAGTATGATGCGGCCGGAGATAGAACCCACGACCTCCCGTATGTGATGCGGCCGGAGATTGAACCCACGACCTCCCGTATGTGATGCGGCCGGAGATTGAACCCACGACCTCCCGTATGTGATGCGGCCGGAGATTGAACCCACGACCTCCCGTATGTGATGCGGCCGGAGATTGAACCCACGACCTTCCGTATGTGATGCGGCGGGAGATTGAACCCACGACCTCCCGTATATGATGCGACCGGAGATTGAACCCACGACCTCCCGTATGTGATGCGGCCGGAGATTGAACCCACGACCTCCCGTATGTGATGCGGCCGGAGATTGAACCCGCGACCTCCCGTATGTGATGCGGCCGGAGATTGAACCCACGACCTTCCTTATGTGATGCGGCGGGAGATTGAACCCACGACCTCCCGTATGTGATGCGACCGGAGATTGAACCCACGACCTCCCGTATGTGATGCGGCCGGAGATTGAACCCACGACCTCCCGTATGTGATGCGGCCGGAGATTGAACCCACGACCTCCCGTATGCGATGCGGCCGGAGATTGAACCCACGACATCCCGTATGTGATGCGGCCGGAGATTGAACCCACGACCTCCCGTATGTGATGCGGCCGGATATTGAACCCACGACCTCCCGTATGTGATGCGGACGTTCTACATGTAAGCCAAACGCCGCAGTTTTGAGAGATGTGGTAATTCGGAGTTACTGGTACTATGGATCAGAAATATACATTGTCCAATAAACGCCGATGATCACATTGCCTGCAATATCGAAACACACTGGATATTCATGTGTGTAGTATGATGATACCAAACAACTGATCGGCAGAAAAGAAAGTCGACTTGTGAGGTAAACTACAGAAGCTGAAACGTTTTGAAATGTTCCGCTGTTATTTAATTTGAAAACATTACTTTTCGTAAAATAAACCTAATTGGCTAAGTTGAATTCTGAGCAATTTGAGTAAATTGCATTATCTTCAAAATAACAAAATCACCTCTCTTAAATGAGTGATTGGTATTCTCCATATTGTCATATTAAACTCGTAATTACAAAGGAAAACTTCAGAATGAATAGAAATTGTATCTGCTTAATATCTTATCCACACAAAAAAGTGAAAATACAATCGAACACATAAAACATATGCTTAACAATAATAGTCAGCGGACGGAATTGTTTATCTGTGTTGGCAATAATTTACTTTAATCATTCAGACCAGACTACACCAATTACCATCCAATCAGCAGACAGAGAAAACGTTCCAGGGTAAAGACAGAATCTCTTAATTTGATTGGTTGACAAGGTAAACAAACCAAAACATCTTGATAAAAAATTAAACTCAACTTTTGGGGAGTACTTTTGAAGGTTAAATGCATTTTTGCAATGTATTCATAATTTGTGGCATAATAAAAACAAGAAGTATAATGAACGAAAAAAAGAAACTTCCGCTGATGTTGATGCTGATTGTCTAGACAGCAAAACAGGAAAAAGGTAGCGATGTATTAAGAATAATTAGATAGACCGCCAAAAATAGTCCAAACAAAGATGTTTTGAAAAGTTCAGTACACAAGGGAGTTAGCCCCCTTTTTGTTAAAACATGCATTTGGACACAAAAGAAAATTAAATATACGAAAATTACCGAAATTTGTCCGAGACAATATTTTCCTTACAAAAACAAAACACAAACAAAAACATAACATGCAATGTGCAGATGGCAGCTTTTGCTCAACGAAAATCACCAAATTACCTCCCTTTAAAATTTCCGTATCATCCATAAAAGAGTACTGCTTGGCAAATTTGAACTGTTTAATGGGATATTTAGTACTCACCTAAGTGCGTTTACAAACATCAAACATTGTTTATTAAAACGCTGTTTAAGCTTTTATACGCCCTCAAAAACTGGCCTATGGAAATACCAGCAAAAAATTCGGAAGTTTCTTTTTTTGTTGAGTAGCAGCATCGGATTGATTGATTGAATTGGATTTTATAGTCGCACCAACAGCTAAGGTCATATGTCGACTTTCCAGCTTCCATTGGTGGAGGAAGACCCCAGGTGCCCCTCCGGGCACCTGGGTAGAACCACCGACGTTCCGCAAGCCAGCTGGATAGCTTCCTCACATAAAGATTCCTAGGCCCCTGAGGGATCGAACCTACAGCGGTGAGGGGCAAGTGATTTCAAGTCAGAGACGTTAACCACTCGGCCACGGACGCCCCGGGTGCAGCATCCGACCCAAACAGTTTTTTCAAAACGTATTCAACGTACACTTGATGTTTTTTTCCTAAAATTACTATTTCTGGCCGAATAAGCTTAAAATTTTCTGTGAACATTCGAAACAGAGTGACAATAAAAGAATATCCCTGAATCAATTCAAGTATCATCTGTAGTGCCTGTAAGTGGACTCTTGTCAATAGGTAATATATATCTGAAGATTTGATAACAATCAGTAGCAATGTTATGTTTTTAAGGTACCGTACAAGGCTAAAATCTAAAAATTGTATCTAAACTGAAATTTTGACTTGGCGCGAACCAAAAATATGTCTTTCTTTGTACCGAAAGCCTCAGATCCTGTATATTCTGTAGGTGGTGACTGGGTTTATATTTTGAATCTAAACTGTACAGCAATTTATGGAAAACAGTATTTATTTTGTGGTGTTTTACTAATAAATGGGCTAACACATCATGTTTCTTCATTCACCTAGTTTTAATTCCCATGAAATGGCATAACAATCAATGTCACACATGCATTTGTTTAATTATTAGAGATAATGGTGTATTGGATGGCATTATATACTATTCTAATGTATAAATTTAGATTAGCTGGCATTTTCCTGAACTTTGGGAAAATATCTTGGTTAGATATGAAGAATTGGTAAATTATCATAGTTATAAGAAAAGACAACTTAATGATAATATAATAGCAACTGGATTGAAAGATTAGCGCCTGTAAAGGTAATCTCAGTTTTTAGCAATGTAAATTTACCTTTAGAAGAAAGGGTGTAATGTTAGATGTTTTTTATTTAAATCTGATCAGTAGTTCATGAGAATAAGTAGCATTGGAGCAGACCTATTCGATGCTTCAGTGAAAGTTTCATCAACTCTGTTTAATGATTGAAGAGATGTTGCCTATTTTAAAAATCAGACAGCACCAAAAAGAGATACATATATAGTTGTACACACAAACAGTTAGTAATATTCAAACACAGTTTCCTTTATAGTATTCTTATAATTAATATTAATTATTGAACAAACGAGTTATGTTGAAAAACTAACGGGTCGCCGCGAGCTTTTAAAAATCAAGATTGCCGTTTGTCCCTTTAATAAAGTTTAATATCAATCAATAGTCAGTGACGATACCGATTTGGAAACCTGATGTATTCGTATGCTGGGAATAGATTTATAGACTGTATCCCTGAAATTGATACGTAATTCAAGTAGTAGAAGACCGATAAAATGCCTTTTTGACTGCGTCTCGGTATTCTTACTAAAACACAGTTGTTTTATGAACAGTAAAATGACGTTGATACAGAGTCCAACACACATAGCAGCTTTTTACGGGTTTAATATAGCCGGAGTCTTGATGCAATAACAATAATTGATTTGCAGACATGATCAGATCTAGCCCCGGTCACATCCGGCCCCCTTTTGATTTCTTCGCTACGCTATGTTACGCGGATTCAGAATATCTGCAAGTATGCCTGATATGGTCGTGGTGGAATAAGTTAAATTTTATCAATTTTTTAAATACCTTTAATATCGATTTAAGACGTTTTCTTAATATTGCTTATAAGGATAAATAATTGCTAAATATTTATCTTAAAATGGATGGTTTGAAGTGTCCCTGCGAGGTGAATAAGGACATTTAAAAATATGTAAAAATTTTAAATTTTCCTCGTAAGTTGCTTCATGAATACAGTGGTGTTAACAATGGAATGTGTACCGGGTCATTTTTTGCGTTAAGATCTATTGAAGAATTGATTCGCATTTTGCGATGGTCATGCGGTTTTAAAAGCCGGAAATAAATGACAAATTCCATAGAAGAAGGTTTAAAACCGCATAAACGCCGAAATGAGTATAAATGCCAAATTATAATTTAACATTTGTAGTAAAGCAACCCAAAATCAAGTAGTTTCATAACAGGCTGTTGCTCTGGCTTCTGCCAAGTCATTGAGTACCTTCAATGTGGCTTTCTAGGCTATTGTTTTTTTGTATTATATCTACACGAGCATATTTGTGTTTTACTTATATTGCCTATTGATGCTACCTTGTTGGTTAAAGATTAGATCATGGCGGGGATTTCTTTATTTACACTGTCCTGTTTTAATGGGATGACAGTAGGGTAAGTGTGAGGTTTGGTGCACCCTAGAACCGGTTTAAACCCCCAGTGGCCTACTTTGCCACTGACCGTTCCAAGGCGGTAGCCCTATTGTCAACCCTTTTGTGTTTGTGATGTCGTTTGTATTTATTATTGCTTTTGCCTTCTTGTTTGTCTGTTTGCGTGTTTGTTTCTGTGTTTATGGTTGACTGTCCTCCTTGAATGCTACTTTCCCTGTCCGAGCTTTTTATATTCCTTGCCTGTAGGTCAGTATTTTGGAAGACAACGTAATAAAGCGAGATGACGAGATGACGAGTTATTATTATTTTGTTTTGCAAGCAAACGATGATAATCCGCTCATCCCGTCAAATATCATGTAAAACGTACTGCGATACAATTTACATAGACTGGTATTAATTTGTTTTGATGAATTAAACATTATTAAATCGTTCTTTAAAACATTTGTAATATCAAGTTTCACCTACAAGTACTTCTGTACCACAGAATCTTTTTAAAGACAAGCTAATTTCTCGTTTAAAAATGTTTGCCAAAGAGCAAACAGCACGTTTGGTCTGTAACAATATTAGAGAATCATTACGTGGTCCGATTATTAACTTTCAATCGTCGACAAGCTATCATTTTCTGCTATGGATAATACATCTACTACTAAGATCTTCAAGTCAACAAAGGTATCTAGTGATCGTACGGACGATCATTCTTATACTCTACATTGTCGAAAGAGAAACACTGATTTGCAAGACTTATGGCAAGGGAGATAATTCAATTCTGACATCGGTAACGTTTCACACTTGGAAGGGGATGTACCCCTGAGCAACATTGTACGGGTATATGATTGTAGTGAAGTTGACAACTTAAACATTAAAACTTAAAACTCCTCCTTCGGGGCTGCCGTTAAAACTTTTGCCATATTATCTGGTTATCGCAACTCTTTAAATATAATATACCAGTAGTTAAACAACACTTCGCGAGAAGGATTACCAAATCTTGACTTTCATTGTGACGTAAGTTTCAAACTTCGTAATATCATTAGTCATGATCACTTTGAAAATAATGTATTATTTATTAAAACACTATTAAGAAATTCATCAAAAGAGGTTTGAACTCAATTAGGCATGAATGAAGACTGACGAGACTTGGTCGCGCTATTCTGCGTTTTCGTGCCAGGCGTAATCCAACTGATAGTGAAAGGCACTGACATTTTTATCATGTACAGTATTCACATTTTTATCATGTACAGTATACACATTTTTATCATGTACAGTATTCTCATTTTTATAATGTACAGTATACACATATTTATCATGTACAGTATTGACATTTTTATCATGTACAGTATCCACATTTTTTCATGTACAGTATTGACATTTTTATCATGTACAGTATCCACATTTTTATCATGTATATTATCCACATTTTTATCATGTACAGTATCCACATTTTTATCATGTACAGTATCCACATGTTTATCATGTACATTATCCACATTTGTATCATGTACATTATCCATATTTTTATCATGTACTTTACCCGCATTTTTATTATGTACAGTATCCATATTTTCTTCATGTACATTATCCCCATATTTATCCTGTACAACATCCCCATTTTTATCATGTACATTATCCACATTTGTATAATGAACAGTATCCACATATTTGTCATGTACAGTATCCATATTTTTATCATGTACATTATCCATATTTTTATCATGTACAGTATCCACATTTTTATCTTGTACATTATCCACATTTTCATCATGTACATTATCCTTATTTTTATCATGTACAGTATCCAAATTTGTATCATGTATATTATCCTTTTATCATGTACAGTATCCACATTTTTTCATGTATAGTATTCACATTTTTATCATGTACAGTATCCACATTTTTATCATGTACACTATCCACATTTTTATCATGTACAGTATCCACATTTTTATCATGTACATTATCCATATTTTTATCATGTACAGTATCAACATTATTATCATGTATATTATCCATATTTTTATCATGTACAGTATTCATATTTTTATCATGTACAGTATCCACATTGTTATCATGTACAGTATCCACATTTTTATCATGTACAGTATCCATATTTGTTCATGTACAGTATCAACATTTTTATCATGTACACTATCCGCATTTTCATCATGTACAGTAATCACATTTTTATCCTGTACAGTATCCACATGTTTATCATGTACAGTATCCACATTTTTATTATGTACAATATTCACATTTTTATCATGTACAGTATCCACATTTTTATCATGTACAGTATCCACATTTATATCATGTACATTATCCATATTTTCTCATGTACAGTATCCACATTTTATCACGTACACTATCCGCATTTTCATCAGGTACAGTAATCACATTTGTATCCTGTAGAGTATCCACATTTTTATCATGTACAGTATCCACATTTTTATTATGTACAATGTTCACATTTTATCATGTACAGTATCCACATTTATATCATGTACATTATCCATATTTTCTCATGTACAGTATCCACATTTTATCATGTACATTATCCACATATTTATCACGTACAGTATCCACATTTTTATCATGTACAGTATCCATATTTTTTATCATGTACACTATCCACATTTGTAGTATGGTCACAGACAATTCTCTTTGTTCAGACACAGGTGTAAATCGTTTAATTGAAAATAAGACCTGTCAGAATAACTGTGAGAATAACAGTGAGAATAACAGTTAGAATAAATGAAATAGAGCTGAAATGGACATGCTACATCCACATTTTTATCTTGTACATTATCCACATTTTTATCATGTACATTATCCTCATTTTTATCATGTACGGTATCCACATTTGCATCATGTATATTATCCACATTTTTATCATGTACAGTATCCACATTTTTATCATGTACGCTATCCACATTTTTATCATGTACAGAATCCACATTTTTATCATGTATATTATCCATATTTTTATCATGTACAGTATCCACATTTTTATCTTGTACATTTTCCACGTTTTTATCATGTACAGTATCCTCATTTTTATCATGTACAGTATCCACATTTTTATCATGTACAGTATTTAAATTTTTATCATGTACACTATCCACATTTTTATCATGTACAATATTCAAATTGTTATCATGTAAAGTATCCACATTTTTATCATGTACACTATCCACATTTTTATCATGGACATTATCCACATTTTTATCATGTACAGTATCCACATTTTTATTATGTACATTATCCATATTTATATCATGTACATTATCCACATTTTTATCATGTACATTATCCAATTTTTATCATGTACAGTATCCACATGTTTATTATGTGCATTATCCATATTTTATCATGTACAGTATCCACATTTTTATCATGTACATTATCCACATTTTAATCACGTACGGTATCCACATTTTTATCATGTACATTATCCACATTGTTATCACGTACATTATCCACATTTTTATCATGTACAATATCCATATTTTTTCATGTACAGTATCAACATTTTTATCATGTACACTATCCGCATTTTTATCATGTACAGTAATCACATTTTTATCATGTACAGTATCCACATTTTTATCATGTACATTATCCACATTTTTTTCATGTACAGTATCCACATTGTTTTCATGTACATTATCAACATATTTATCATGTACAGTATTCATATGTTTTATCATGTACACTATCCACATTTTTATCATGTACAATATACACATTTGTATCATGTACAGCATCCAAATTTGTATCATGTACAGTATCCACATTTTAATCATGTACAGTATCCACATGTTTATCATGTACAGTATCCACATTGTTATCATGTACATTATCCACATTTTTATCATGTACAGTATCCATATTTTTCATCATGTACACTATCCACATTTTTATCATGTACTAAATCCACATTTGTATCATGTACAGCATCCCAATTTGTATCATGTACAGTATCCACATTTTTATCATGTACATTATCCACATTTTTATCACGTACAGTATCCACATTTTTATCTTGTACATTTTCGACGTTTTTATCATGTACAGTATCCTCATTTTTATCATGTACAGTATCCACATTTTTATCATGTATATTATCCTCATTTTTATCATGTACAGTATCCACATTTTTATCATGTACAGTATTCACATTTTTATCATGTACACTATCCACATTTTTATCATGTACACTATCCACATTTGTATCATGTACAGTATTCAAATTTTTATCATGTAAAGTATCCACATTTTTATCTACTACATTATCCACATTTTTATCATGTACAATATCCACATTTGTATCATGAACAGCATCCAAATTTGTATCATGTACAGTATCCACATTTTAATCATGTACAGTATCCACATGTTTATCATGTACAGTATCCACATTGTTATCATGTACATTATCCACATTTTTATCCTGTACAGTATCCATATTTTTTATCATGTACACTATTCACATTTTTATCATGTACTATATCCACATTTGTATCATGTACAGCATCCAATTTGTATCATGTACAGTATCCACATTTCTATCGTGTACATTATCCACATTTTTATTACGTACAGTATCCTCATTTTTATCATGTACATTATCCACATTGTTATTACGTTCATTTTTGACATTTTATCATGTACAGTATCCATATTTTTTCATGTACAGTATCCACATTTTTATCATGTACACTATCCACATTTTTATCATGTTCAGTAATCACATTTTTTTCATGTACAATGTTCACATTTTTATCATGTACAGTATCCACATTGTTATCATGTACAGTATCCACATTTTTATCATGTACATTATCCATATTTTATCATGTACAGTATCCACATTTTTATCATGTACATTATCCACATTTTTATCATGTACAGTATCCACATTGTTATCATGTACATTATCAACATTTTTATCATGTCCAGTATCCATATTTTATCATGTACACTATCCCATTTTTATCATGTACAGTATCCACAATTGTATCATGTACAGTATCCATATTTTTTATCATGTACTCTATCCACATTTGTATCACGTACAGCATCCAAATTTGTATCATGTACAGTATCCACATTTTTATCATGTACAGTATCCACATTTTTATCATGTACAGTATCCACATTTTAATCATGTACAGTATCCACATGTTTATTATGTACTGAATTCTATATATTTGTATCATGTACATTATCCACATTAACATCATGTACAGTATCCACGTTTTTATCATGTACAGTTTTCACATTCTATCATGTACAGTATTCACATTTTTATCATGTACAGTATCCACATTTTTATGATGTACACTATCCACATTTTTATCAGATACAATATCCACATTTGCATCAGGTACAGTATCCAAATTTGTATCACATACAGTATTGACATTTTTATCACGTGCATTATCCACATTTTTATCATGTACATTATCCACCTTTTTATCATGCACACTATCCACATTTTTATCATGTACAGTATCCACATTTGTATCATGTTCAGTATCCACATTTTTTCATGTACAGTATCCACATTGTATCATATACAGTATCCACATTTTCATCATGTACAGTATCCACATGTTTATCATGTACATTATCGACATTTTTATCATGTACATCATCCACATTAATATCATGTACAGTATCCACATTTTTATCATGTACAGTATCCACACTTTTATCATGTACAGTATCCACACTTTTATCATGTACAGTATCCACATTTTTATAATGTATATTATCCACATTGGTATCATGTACAGTATCCATATTTTTTATCATGTACACTATCCACATTTTTATCATATACAATATCCACATTTGTATCATGTACAGTATCCACATTTTTATCATGTACAGTATCCACATGTTTATCATGTACATTATCGACATTTGTATCATGTACATTATCCACATTTGTATCATGTACAGTATCCACATTTTTATCATGTACAGTATCCACACTTTTATCATGTACAGTATCCACACTTTTATCATGTACAGTATCCACATTTTTATAATGTATATTATCCACATTGGTATCATGTACTTTATCCACATTTTCATCATGTACAGTATCCATATTTTTGATCATGTACACTATCCACATTTGTATCATGTACTGTATCCACATTTTATCATGTAAAGTATCCACATTTTTATGTTGTACAGTATCCATTAGCCATCGGAGTCATAACGGTTTAGAAGTTACGCGCAACATACGCTTAATGTGCGCGTAACAAAAGTTATTAAAAAATCTTTAACTTTCAAACATTTTGGAGTTATTTTGACATTTTCACTGTAAAATACACAATATTGACATAGAGATCGAATATAAAATTAGCTCAGTATATACTTTTATATATGTATTCCACTATTGAAAAACAAAAATCTATTTTTTTTTATAGGAACAGGATAAATTCTACTCACAGTTAGACTTGAAGAGGTCAAAACTTGCCCAGCTGACAACCTTAAAATGTGACTGCATGATGAAAAAAAGTCACAATGTGTAAAGATATCACTTACAATCTATCTGAATTTCTTGCGAACATTAAAATCATGTGCATATGTTGCAAATCAGTGTCAGTATAGTAATTCAGCATATAGTATTAAGATAGTATTGTTTACAAGATCTTGAGACAAAGAAGTACATTTAATAAGTAGAAAACCAAGTTTTTCACTATTAAACAGTCACATATCCTCTCCAGATTTGCTGAATATTGACACTATTAAACAGTCGCATATCCCCTCCAGATTTATTGAATGTTGTTTAACGGCACAGGAGCACGTTAAAGGTTATTTAGAGCCCCCCCCCCCCCCCCCCCTCCCACTCCACCCCCTTCCTCCCCTCCCACACACACCCCAAAAACAAAATGACGGGAAGGACAAACAGGAATCCGGGAACCTGCCTTACCCTTACTAGCAAGAAATTCATATGGTTCTTTGATGTACTCGGAGGATAGACTCCGATATACTTGACCGCCCGGTTTACATCCACATCCGACGGACAAGACTAAGGGAAAGTGTCTAGCCCAAGAAAACACCGACGAAACTCAGTGGCGCCGGCGGGTCTTGAACCTAGGTCCTTCTGTTTTTTCAATACATTATCAACTAGGTAGTACAGATATTAAAGACACACTATTTATTTAAAATAGTTTAGTTAGGTTTCAATTATTTAATTAGGATGACAATAGGATCAAATTGAGGGTTGTTGCAACCTAGAACCATGTTGAAAACCCCAGCGGCCTTTTTCGCCACTGACTGTTGTCAGGGTCCTGTTGTCAACCATTTTATGTTTGTCTTGAACCTAGGTCCTTCCGTTATTTCAATACAATATCAACTAGGTAGCACAGAAATTAAAGACACACTATTAATTTAAAATAGTTTAGTTATGTTTCAATTATTTAATTAGGATGACAATAGGATCAAATTGAGGTTTGTTGCACCCTATAACCATGTTGAAAACCCCAGCGGCCTTTTTCTCCACTGACCGTTTTCAGGGTCCTGTTGTCAACCATTTTATTTTTTGTTTTTCTTTTTATATTTGTAATTGTTTTGAGTTTGGGCTGTTTCCTTTGTTTGGTCTGTGTCTTGTGTTTGGTCTGTTTTCTGTGTTCGGACTGTGTTCGGACTGTGTCCTGTGTTTAGTATGTTCCTGTGTTCGGTCTGTGTCCTGTGTTCGGTCTGTGTCCTGTGTTAGGTCTGTTTCCTGTGTTTGGACAGTGTCCTGTGTTAGGTCTGTGTCCTGTGTTTGGACTGTGTCCTGTGTTAGGTCTGCTTCCTGTGTTAGGTCTGTGTCCTGTGTTTGGACTTTGTCCTGAGTTTACGGTTGTGTCCTGTGTTTGGTCTGTGTCCTGTGTTAGGTATGCTTCCTGTGTTTGGTCTGTATCCTGTTCGGGCTGTGTACTGTGTTTGGACTGTGTCCTGTGTTCGGTCTGTGTCCTGTGTTAGGTCTGTTTCCTGTGTTGGGTCTGTTTCCTGTGTTCGTTCTGTGTCCTGTGTTAGGTCTGTGTCCTGTGTTTGGTCTGTGTCCTGTGTTTGGACTGTGTTCTGTGTTAGGTCTGTTTCCTGAGTTTGGATTGTGTCCTGTGTTTGGTCTGTGTCCTGTATTTGGTCTGTATCCTGTTCGGGCTGTGTACTGTGTTTGGACTGTGTCCTGTGTTCGGTCTGTGTCCTGTGTTAGGTCTGTTTCATGTGTTGGGTCTGTGTCCTGTGTTAGGTCTGTTTCATGTGTTGGGTCTGTTTCCTGTGTTCGGTCTGTGTCCTGTGATTGGTCTGTGTCCTGTGTTTGGACTGTGTCCTGTGTTAGGTATGTTTCCTGTGTTAAGTCTGTGTCCTGTGTTTGGACTTTGTCCTGAGTTCGGTCTGTGTCCTGTGTTTGGTCTGTGTCCTGTGTTTGGACTGTGTCCTGTGTTAGGTATGTTTCCTGTGTTAAGTCTGTGTCCTGTGTTTGGACTTTGTCCTGAGTTTGGATTGTGTCCTGTGTTTGTTCTGTGTCCTGTGTTAGGTCTGTTTCCTGTGTTTGGTCTGTATCCTGTTCGGGCTGTGTACTGTGTTTGGACAGTGTCCGGTGTTATGACTGTGTCCTGTGTTTGGTATGCGTCTTGTGTTTGGTCTGTGTCCGGTGTTCGAACTGTGTCCCGTGTTAGGTTGGTGACCAGTGTTTGGTCTGTGTCCTATGTCAGGTTTGTATTCTGTGTTTGGTCTGTGTCCTGTATTCGCAGTGTGTCCTGTGTTAGGCCTGTTTCCTGTGTTTGGACCTTTTCCTGTGTTAGGTCTGTGTCCTGTGTTTGGTCTGTGTCCTGTTCGGTCTGTGTACTGTGTTTGGGATGTGTCCTGTGTTAGGTCTGTGTACTCTGTTTGGTCTGTTTCCTGTGTTTGGACAGTGTCCTGTGTTAGGTCTGTGTCCTGTGTTTGGACTGTGTCCTGTGTTAGGTCTGCTTCCTGTGTTAGGTCTGTGTTCTGTGTTTGGACTTTGTCCTGAGTTTTGGGTTGTGTCCTGTGTTTGGTCTGTGTCCTGTGTTAGGTATGCTTCCTGTGTTTGGTCTGTATCCTGTTCGGGCTGTGTACTGTGTTTGGACTGTGTCCTGTGTTCGGTCTGTGTCCTGTGTTAGGTCTGTTTCCTGTGTTGGGTCTGTTTCCTGTGCTCGTTCTGTGTCCTGTGTTAGGTCTGTGTCCTGTGTTTGGTCTGTGTCCTGTGTTTGGACTGTGTTCTGTGTTAGGTCTGTTTCCTGAGTTTGGATTGTGTCCTGTGTTTGGTCTGTGTCCTGTATTTGGTCTGTATCCTGTTCGGGCTGTGTACTGTGTTTGGACTGTGTCCTGTGTTCGGTCTGTGTCCTGTGTTAGGTCTGTTTCATGTGTTGGGTCTGTGTCCTGTGTTAGGTCTGTTTCATGTGTTGGGTCTGTTTCCTGTGTTCGGTCTGTGTCCTGTGTTTGGTCTGTGTCCTGTGTTTGGACTGTGTCCTGTGTTAGGTATGTTTCCTGTGTTAAGTCTGTGTCCTGTGTTTGGACTTTGTCCTGAGTTCGGTCTGTGTCCTGTGTTTGGTCTGTGTCCTGTGTTTGGACTGTGTCCTGTGTTAAGTCTGTGTCCTGTGTTTGGACTTTGTCCTGAGTTTGGATTGTGTCCTGTGTTTGTTCTGTGTCCTGTGTTAGGTCTGTTTCCTGTGTTTGGTCTGTATCCTGTTCGGGCTGTGTACTGTGTTTGGACAGTGTCAGGTGTTATGACTGTGTCCTGTGTTTGGTATGCGTCTTGTGTTTGGTCTGTGTCCGGTGTTCGAACTGTGTCCCGTGTTAGGTTGGTGACCTGTGTTTGGTCTGTGTCCTATGTTAGGTTTGTATTCTGTGTTTGGTCTGTGTCCTGTATTCGCAGTGTGTCCTGTGTTAGGCCTGTTTCCTGTGTTTGGACCTTTTCCTGTGTTAGGTCTGTGTCCTGTGTTTGGTCTGTGTCCTATTCGGTCTGTGTACTGTGTTTGGGATGTGTCCTGTGTTAGGTCTGTGTACTCTGTTTGGTCTGTTTCCTGTGTTTGGACAGTGTCCTGTGTTAGGTCTGTGTCCTGTGTTTGGACTGTGTCCTGTGTTAGGTCTGCTTCCTGTGTTAGGTCTGTGTCCTGTGTTTGGACTTTGTCCTGAGTTTACGGTTGTGTCCTGTGTTTGGTCTGTGTCCTGTGTTAGGTATGCTTCCTGTGTTTGGTCTGTATCCTGTTCGGGCTGTGTACTGTGTTTGGACTGTGTCCTGTGTTCGGTCTGTGTCCTGTGTTAGGTCTGTTTCCTGTGTTGGGTCTGTTTCCTGTGTTCGTTCTGTGTCCTGTGTTAGGTCTGTGTCCTGTGTTTGGTCTGTGTCCTGTGTTTGGACTGTGTTCTGTGTTAGGTCTGTTTCCTGAGTTTGGATTGTGTCCTGTGTTTGGTCTGTGTCCTGTATTTGGTCTGTATCCTGTTCGGGCTGTGTACTGTGTTTGGACTGTGTCCTGTGTTCGGTCTGTGTCCTGTGTTAGGTCTGTTTCATGTGTTGGGTCTGTGTCCTGTGTTAGGTCTGTTTCATGTGTTGGGTCTGTTTCCTGTGTTCGGTCTGTGTCCTGTGATTGGTCTGTGTCCTGTATTTGGACTGTGTCCTGTGTTAGGTATGTTTCATGTGTTAAGTCTGTGTCCTGTGTTTGGACTTTGTCCTGAGTTCGGTCTGTGTCCTGTGTTTGGTCTGTGTCCTGTGTTTGGACTGTGTCCTGTGTTACGTATGTTTCCTGTGTTAAGTCTGTGTCCTGTGTTTGGACTGTGTCCTGAGTTTGGATTGTGTCCTGTGTTTGTTCTGTGTCCTGTGTTAGGTCTGTTTCCTGTGTTTGGTCTGTATCCTGTTCGGGCTGTGTACTGTGTTTGGACAGTGTCCGGTGTTATGACTGTGTCCTGTGTTTGGTATGCGTCTTGTGTTTGGTCTGTGTCCGGTGTTCGAACTGTGTCCCGTGTTAGGTTGGTGACCAGTGTTTGGTCTGTGTCCTATGTCAGGTTTGTATTCTGTGTTTGGTCTGTGTCCTGTATTCGCAGTGTGTCCTGTGTTAGGCCTGTTTCCTGTGTTTGGACCTTTTCCTGTGTTAGGTCTGTGTCCTGTGTTTGGTCTGTGTCCTGTTCGGTCTGTGTACTGTGTTTGGGATGTGTCCTGTGTTAGGTCTGTGTACTCTGTTTGGTCTGTTTCCTGTGTTTGGACAGTGTCCTGTGTTAGGTCTGTGTCCTGTGTTTGGACTGTGTCCTGTGTTAGGTCTGCTTCCTGTGTTAGGTCTGTGTTCTGTGTTTGGACTTTGTCCTGAGTTTTGGGTTGTGTCCTGTGTTTGGTCTGTGTCCTGTGTTAGGTATGCTTCCTGTGTTTGGTCTGTATCCTGTTCGGGCTGTGTACTGTGTTTGGACTGTGTCCTGTGTTCGGTCTGTGTCCTGTGTTAGGTCTGTTTCCTGTGTTGGGTCTGTTTCCTGTGCTCGTTCTGTGTCCTGTGTTAGGTCTGTGTCCTGTGTTTGGTCTGTGTCCTGTGTTTGGACTGTGTTCTGTGTTAGGTCTGTTTCCTGAGTTTGGATTGTGTCCTGTGTTTGGTCTGTGTCCTGTATTTGGTCTGTATCCTGTTCGGGCTGTGTACTGTGTTTGGACTGTGTCCTGTGTTCGGTCTGTGTCCTGTGTTAGGTCTGTTTCATGTGTTGGGTCTGTGTCCTGTGTTAGGTCTGTTTCATGTGTTGGGTCTGTTTCCTGTGTTCGGTCTGTGTCCTGTGTTTGGTCTGTGTCCTGTGTTTGGACTGTGTCCTGTGTTAGGTATGTTTCCTGTGTTAAGTCTGTGTCCTGTGTTTGGACTTTGTCCTGAGTTCGGTCTGTGTCCTGTGTTTGGTCTGTGTCCTGTGTTTGGACTGTGTCCTGTGTTAAGTCTGTGTCCTGTGTTTGGACTTTGTCCTGAGTTTGGATTGTGTCCTGTGTTTGTTCTGTGTCCTGTGTTAGGTCTGTTTCCTGTGTTTGGTCTGTATCCTGTTCGGGCTGTGTACTGTGTTTGGACAGTGTCAGGTGTTATGACTGTGTCCTGTGTTTGGTATGCGTCTTGTGTTTGGTCTGTGTCCGGTGTTCGAACTGTGTCCCGTGTTAGGTTGGTGACCTGTGTTTGGTCTGTGTCCTATGTTAGGTTTGTATTCTGTGTTTGGTCTGTGTCCTGTATTCGCAGTGTGTCCTGTGTTAGGCCTGTTTCCTGTGTTTGGACCTTTTCCTGTGTTAGGTCTGTGTCCTGTGTTTGGTCTGTGTCCTATTCGGTCTGTGTACTGTGTTTGGGATGTGTCCTGTGTTAGGTCTGTGTACTCTGTTTGGTCTGTTTCCTGTGTTTGGACAGTGTCCTGTGTTAGGTCTGTGTCCTGTGTTTGGACTGTGTCCTGTGTTAGGTCTGCTTCCTGTGTTAGGTCTGTGTCCTGTGTTTGGACTTTGTCCTGAGTTTAGGGTTGTGTCCTGTGTTTGGTCTGTGTCCTGTGTTAGGTATGCTTCCTGTGTTTGGTCTGTATCCTGTTCGGGCTGTGTACTGTGTTTGGACTGTGTCCTGTGTTCGGTCTGTGTCCTGTGTTAGGTCTGTTTCCTGTGTTTGGTCTGTATCCTGTTCGGGCTGTGTACTGTGTTTGGACAGTGTCAGGTGTTATGACTGTGTCCTGTGTTTGGTATGCGTCTTGTGTTTGGTCTGTGTCCGGTGTTCGAACTGTGTCCCGTGTTAGGTTGGTGACCTGTGTTTGGTCTGTGTCCTATGTTAAGTTTGTATTCTGTGTTTGGTCTGTGTCCTGTATTCGCAGTGTGTCCTGTGTTAGGCCTGTTTCCTGTGTTTGGACCTTTTCCTGTGTTAGGTCTGTGTCCTGTGTTTGGTCTGTGTCCTGTTCGGTCTGTGTACTGTGTTTGGGATGTGTCCTGTGTTAGGTCTGTGTACTCTGTTTGGTCTGTTTCCTGTGTTTGGACAGTGTCCTGTGTTAGGTCTGTGTCCTGTGTTTGGACTGTGTCCTGTGTTAGGTCTGCTTCCTGTGTTAGGTCTGTGTCCTGTGTTTGGATTTTGTCCTGAGTTTAGGGTTGTGTCCTGTGTTTGGTCTGTGTCCTGTGTTAGGTATGCTTCCTGTGTTTGGTCTGTATCCTGTTCGGGCTGTGTACTGTGTTTGGACTGTGTCCTGTTATCGGTCTGTGTCCTGTGTTAGGTCTGTTTCCTGTGTTGGGTCTGTTTCCTGTGTTCGTTCTGTGTCCTGTGTTAGGTCTGTGTCCTGTGTTTGGTCTGTGTCCTGTGTTTGGACTGTGTTCTGTGTTAGGTCTGTTTCCTGAGTTTGGATTGTGTCCTGTGTTTGGTCTGTGTCCTGTATTTGGTCTGTATCCTGTTCGGGCTGTGTACTGTGTTTGGACTGTGTCCTGTGTTCGGTCTGTGTCCTGTGTTAGGTCTGTTTCATGTGTTGGGTCTGTGTCCTGTGTTAGGTCTGTTTCATGTGTTGGGTCTGTTTCCTGTGTTCGGTCTGTGTCCTGTGTTTGGTCTGTGTCCTGTGTTTGGACTGTGTCCTGTGTTAGGTATGTTTCCTGTGTTAAGTCTGTGTCCTGTGTTTGGACTTTGTCCTGAGTTCGGTCTGTGTCCTGTGTTTGGTCTGTGTCCTGTGTTTGGACTATGTCCTGTGTTAGGTATGTTTCCTGTGTTAAGTCTGTGTCCTGTGTTTGGACTTTGTCCTGAGTTTGTATTTTGTGTCCTGTGTTTGTTCTGTGTCCTGTGTTAGGTCTGTTTCCTGTGTTTGGTCTGTATCCTGTTCGGGCTGTGTACTGTGTTTGGACAGTGTCAGGTGTTATGACTGTGTCCTGTGTTTGGTATGCGTCTTGTGTTTGGTCTGTGTCCGGTGTTCGAACTGTGTCCCGTGTTAGGTTGGTGACCTGTGTTTGGTCTGTGTCCTATGTTAGGTTTGTATTCTTTGTTTGGTCTGTGTCCTGTATTCGCAGTGTGTCCTGTGTTAGGCCTGTTTCCTGTGTTTGGACCTTTTCCTGTGTTAGGTCTGTGTCCTGTGTTTGGTCTGTGTCCTGTTCGGTCTGTGTACTGTGTTTGGGATGTGTCCTGTGTTAGGTCTGTGTACTCTGTTTGGTCTGTGTCCTGTTTTTAGATTGTGTCAGGTGTTATGACTGTGTCCTGTGTTTGGTCAGCGTCCTGTGTTTGGTCTGTGTTCGGTGATCGGACTTTGTCCTGTGTTAGGTCTGTGTCCTGTGTTTGGTCTGTGTCCTGTGTTCGGTCTGTGACCTGTGTTAGGTCTGTTTCCTGTGTTTGGTCTGTTTCCCGTGTTTGGTCTTTGTCCCGTGTTTGGTATGTGTCCGGTGTTCGGACTGTGTCCCGTGTTAGGTTGGTGTCCTGTGTTAGGTCTGTGTTCTGTGTTTTGTCTGTCTCCTTTGTTCGGACTGTTTCCTGTGATTGATCTGTGTCCTGTCTTTGGTATCTGTACTGCGTTTGGTATGTGTCCAGTGTTGGTCATTGTCCTGTGTTTGGTCTGTTGGCTGTGTTTGGTCTGTGTCCCGTGTTTGGTCTGTGTCGTGTGTTTGGACTGTGTCGTGAGTTTGGTCTGTGTCCTGTGTTAGGTCTGTGACCTGTGTTTGGTATGTGTCCTGGGTTAGTCTGTGTCTTGTGTTTGGACTGTCCTGTGTTGGTCTGTTTGCTGTGTTTGGTCCGTGTTTGGTCTGTGTCCTGTGTTGGTCTGTGTCTTGTATTTGGAATGTATCCTGTGTTTGGTCTGTGTCCTGTATATTATCTGTGTCCAGAGTTTGGACTGTGTCCTGAGTTGGTCTGTTTCCTGTGTTTGGTAGGTGTGTGTTTGGACTGTGTCCTATGTTTGGACTGTGTCATGTGTTAGGTTGGTGACCTGTGTTTGGTCTGTATCCTTTGTTTGATCTGTGTCCTCTTTGGGATGTGTCCTGTATTTAAGCAGTGTCCTGTGTTTGGTCTGTATCCTGTGTTTGGACTGAGTCCTGTGTTTGGTCCGTTTTCTGTGTGTCCTGTGTTTGGTCTGTGTCCTGTGTTTAGTCTGTGTCTTGTGTTAGGTCTGTGTCCTGTGTTAGGTATGTGTCCTGTGTTTGGACTGTGTCATGTGTTAGGTATGTTTCCTGTGTTAAGTCTGTGTCCTGTGTTTGGACTTTGTCCTGAGTTTGGATTGTGTCCTGTGTTTGTTCTGTGTCCTGTGTTAGGTCTGTTTCCTGTGTTTGGTCTGTATCCTGTTCGGGCTGTGTACTGTGTTTGGATTGTGTCATGTGTTCGGTCTGTGTCCTGTGTTTGGTCTGTGTCCTTTGTTTGGACAGTGTCCTGTGTTAGGTCTGTGTCCTGTGTTTGGTCTGTTTCCTGTGTTTGGACTTTGTCCTGTGTTTGGATTGTGTCCTGTGTTAGGTCTGTGTCCTGTGTTAGGTCTGTTTCCTGTGTTTGGTCTGTATCCTTTTCGGTCTGTGTACTGTGTTGTGTCTGTTTCCTGTGTTCGGTCTGTGTCCTGTGTTTGGTCTCTGTCCTGTGTTTGGACAGTGTCATGTGTTAGGTCTGTGTCTGTGTTTGGTCTGTGTCCTGTGTTAGGTCTGTGTCCTGTGTTAGGTCTGTGTCCTGTGTTTGGTCTGTTTCCAATTCGGGCTGTGTACTGTGTTTGGACTGTGTCCTGTGTTAGGTCTGTGTCCTCTGTTTGGACTGTGTCCTGTTTTTAGATTGTGTCAGGTGTTATGACTGTGTCCTGTGTTTGGTCTGTGTCCGGTGTTCGAACTGTGTCCCGTGTTAGGTTGGTGACCTGTGTCTGGTCTGTGTCCTATGTTAGGTTTGTGTTCTGTGTTTGGTCTGTGTCCTGTGTTCGGTCTGTGTCCTTTGTTAGGTCTGTTTCATGTGTTGGGTCTGTTTCCTGTGTTCGGTCTGTGTCCTGTGTTTGGTCTGTGTCCTGTGTTTGGACAGTGTCAGGTGTTATGACTGTGTCCTGTGTTTGGTATGCGTCCTGTGTTTGGTCTGTGTTCGGTGTTAGGTCTGTGTCCTGTGTTTGGTCTGTATCCAGTTCGGGCTGTGTACTGTGTTGGACTGTGTCCTGTGTTAGGTATGTGTCCTCTGTTTGGACTGTGTCCTGTTTTTATATTGTGTCAGGTGTTATGACTGTGTCCTGTGTTTGGACCTTTTCCTGTGTTAGGTCTGCGTCCTGTGTTTGGTCTGTGTCCGGTGTTCGAACTGTGTCCCGTGTTAGGTTGGTGACCTGTGTTTGGTCTGTGTCCTATGTTAGGTTTGTATTCTGTGTTTAGTCTGTGTCCTGTATTCGGAGTGTGTCCTGTGTTAGGTCTGTTTCCTGTGTTTGGTCTGTGTCCTGTTCGGTCTGTGTACTGTGTTTGGGATGTGTCCTGTTCGGTCTGTGTACTGTGTTTGGGATGTGTCCTGTGTTAGGTCTGTGTCCTCTGTTAGGTCTGTGTCCTGTTTTTAGATTGTGTCAGGTGATATGACTGTGTCCTGTGTTTGGTCAGCGTCCTCTGTTTGGTCTGTGTCCAGTGTTCGGACTGTGTCCTATGTTAGGTCTGTGTCCTGTGTTCGGTCTGTGGCCTGTGTTCGGTCTACGTCCTGTGTTAGGTCTGTTTCCTGTGTTTGGTCTGTTTCCTGTGTTTGGTCTGTGTCCTGTGTTTGGACTGTGTCCTGTCTTTGGTCTGTGTCCGGTGTTCGGACTGTGTCCAGTGTTAGGTTGGTGTCCTGTGTTAGGTCTGTGTTCTGTGTTTATTCTGTCTCCTTTGTTCGGACTGTTTCCTGTGTTTGATCTGTGTCCTGTGTTTGGTATCTGTCCTGCGTTTGGTATGTGTTGGTCATTGTCCTGTGTTTGGTCTGTTGCATGTGTTTGGTCTGTGTTCCGTGTTTGGTCTGTGTCGTGTGTTTGGACTGTGTCGTGAGTTTGGTCTGTGTCCTGTGTTAGGTCTGTGACCTGTGTTTGGTATGTGTCCTGGGTTGTTCTGTGTCTTGTGTTTGGACTGTCCTGTGTTTGTCTGTTTGCTGTGTTTGGACTGTGCCCTGTGTTTCGTCCGTGTTTGGTCTGTGTCCTGTGTTGGTCTGTGTCTTGTATTTGGAATGTATCCTTTGTTTGGTATGTGTCCTGTATATTGTCTGTGTCCTGAGTTTGGACTGTGTCCTGAGTTGGTCTGTTTCCTGTGTTTGGTAGGTGTGTGTTTGGACTGTGTCCTGTGTTTGGATTGTGTCATGTCTTAGGCTATTGACCTCTTTGGGATGTGTCCTGTATTTGAGCAGTGTCCTGTGTTTGGTCTGTATCCTGTGTTTGGACTGAGTCCTGTGTTTGGTCCGTGTCCTGTGTGTCCTGTGTTTGGTCTGTGTCCTGTGTTTAGTCTGTGTCCTGTGTTAGGTCTGTGTCCTGTGTTTGGTCTGTGTCCTGTGTTAGGTCTGTTTCCTGTGTTAGGTCTGTGTCCTGTGTTTGGACTTTGTCCTGAGTTTGGATTGTGTCCTGTGTTTGGTATGTGTCCTGTGTTAGGTCTGTTTCCTGTGTTTGGTCTGTATCCTGTTCGGACTGTGTACTGTGTTTGGACTGTGTCCTGTGTTCGGTCTGTGTCCTGCGTTTGGTCCGTATCCTGTGTTTGGACAGTGTCCTGTGTTAGGTCTGTGTCCTGTGTTTTGTCTGTGTCCTGTGTTTGGACTTTGTCCTGAGTTTGGATTGTGTCCTGTGTTTGGTCTGTGTCCTGTGTTAGGTCTGTTTCCTGTGTTTGGTCTGTATCCTTTTCGGGCTGTATACTGTGTTGTGTTTGTTTCCTGTGTTTGGTCTTTGTCCTGAGTTTGGATTGTGTCCCGTGTTTGGTCTGTGTCCTGTGTTAGGTCTGTGTCCTGTGTTTGGTCTGTATCCAGTTCTGGCTGTGTACTGTGTTTGGACTGTATCCTGTGTTAGGTCTGTGTCCTCTGTTTGGACTGTGTCCTGTTTTTAGATTGTGTCAGGTGTTATGACTGTGTCCTGTGTTTGGTGTGCGTCCTGTGTTTGGTCTGTGTCCGGTGTTCGAACTGTGTCCCGTGTAAGGTTGGTGACCTGCGTCTGGTCTGTGTCCTATGTTAGGTTTGTGTTCTGTGTTTGGTCTGTGTCCTTTGTTCGAACTGTGTCCTGTGTTAGGTCTGTTTCCTGTGTTTGGTCTGTTTCCTGTTTTAGGTCTGTGTCGTATGTTTGGTCTGTGTCCTGTACGGTATGTGTACTGTGTTTGGACTGTGTCCTGTGTTAGCTATGTGTCCTCTGTGTCCTGTTTTTAGATTATGTCATGTGTTATGACTGTGTCTTGTGTTTGGTCAGCGTCCTCTGTTTGGTCTGTGTCCGGTGTTCGGACTGTGTCCTGTGTTAGGTCTGTGTTCTGTGTTTGGTCTGTGTCCTGTGTTCGGTCTGTGTCCTGTGTTATGTCTGTTTCCTGGGTTTGGTATGTTTCCTGTGTTTGATCTGTGTCCTGTGTTTGGACTGTGTCCTGTGTTTGGTCTGTGTACGGTGTTCGGACTATGTCCCGTGTTAGGTTGGTGTCCTGTGATAGGTCTGTGTTCTGTGTTTGGTCTGTCTCCTTTGTTTGGACTGTGTCCTGTGTTTAATCTGTGTCCTGTGTTTGGTCCTTGTTTGGGCTGTGTCCTGTGTTGGTCTGTGTCTTGTATTTGGAATGTATCATGTGTTTGGTCTGTGTCCTGTATATTGTCTGTGTCCTGAGTTTGGACTGTGTCCTGAGTTGGTCTGTTTCCTGTGTTTGGTAGGTGTGTGTTTGGACTGTGTCATGTGTTAGGTTGGTGACCTGTGTTTGGTCTGTGTCCTTTGTTTGATCTGTGTCCTCTTTGGGATGTGTCCTGTGTTTGGGCTGTTTTCTGTTTGGGCTGTGTCCTGCGTTTGTTCTGAGTCCTTTTCGGGCTGTGTACTGTGTTTTGACTGTGTCCTGTGTTAGGTCTGTGTCCTGTGTTTGGTCTGAGTCCTGTATTTAGATTGTATCAGCTGTTATGACTGTGTCCTGTGTTTTGTCTGTGTCCTGTGTTTGGGCAGTTTCCTGTGTTTGGTCTTTGTCCTGTGTTTGGACTGTGTCCCGTGTTTGGTCTATAGCATGTGTTGGTCTGTGTCATGTGTTTAGTCTGTGTCCTGTGTTTGATATGTGTTCTGTATTTTAGCAGTGTCCTGTGTTTGGTCTGTATCCTGTGGTTGGACTGAGTCCTGTGTTTGGTCCGTGTCCTGTGTGTTCTGTGTTTGGTCTGTGTCCTATTGTTAGTCTGTGTCCTGTGTTAGGTCTGTGCCTGTGTTAGGTATGTGTCCTGTGTTTGGTCTGTGTCCTGTGTTAGGTCTGTGCCTGTGTTAGGTATGTGTCCTGTGTTTGGTCTGTGTCCTGTGTTTGGTATGTGTCCTGTGTTAGGTCTGTGCCCTGTGTTTAGTCTGTGTCCTGTGTTAGGTCTGTGTCCTGTGTTTGGTCTGTGTCATGTGTTTAGTCTGTGTTCTGTGTTAGGTCTGTGTCCTGTGTTTGGTCTTTATTCTGTGTTTGGTCTGTGGTGTTCTGTGTTAGGTCTGTGTTCTGTGTTTAGTCTGTGTCCTGTGATTGGTCTGTGTCCTGTGTTAGGTCTGTGTCCTGTGTTTAATATGTGTCCTGTGTTTGGTCTGTGTTCTGTGTTTGGTCATTGTCATGTGTTTGGTCTGTGTCCTGTGTTTGGTCTGTATCCTGTGTTTGGTATGTGTGTGTTTGGTCTGTGTCCTGTGTTTAGTCTGTGTCCTGTGTTTGGTCTGTGTCATGTTTTAGTATGTATCCTGTGTTTTGTCTGTGTCTTGTGTTTGGTCTGTGTTCTGTGTTAGGTATGTGTCCTGTGTTTAGTCTGTGTTCTGTGTATCCTGTGTTTGGTCTGTGTCCTTTGTTTAGTCTGTGTCCTGTGTTTAGTATGTGTTCTGTGTTAGGTCTGAGTCCTGTGTTATGTATGTGTCCTGTGTTTA
This sequence comes from Cyrtodaria siliqua, assembly GCA_037043455.1. NCBI lineage: Eukaryota > Metazoa > Mollusca > Bivalvia > Adapedonta > Hiatellidae > Cyrtodaria > Cyrtodaria siliqua. The sequence continues at coordinate 104,357 of JAWPHD010007084.1, read as the reverse complement.
GTCTGTGTCTTGCGTTTAATCTTCGTTCTGTGTTAGGTCTGTGTCCTGTGTTAAGTCTGTGTCCTGGGTTTGGTCTGTGACTTGTGAATGCTACATTTCCCGCCACTATTTTGGATATCACAGGGCTCTGGAGAAACTTCTTTCCTGTGAGTATATTTATATTGTGAATGGGATCTTGTTTAAGTTATTATTCTTATTTCAGATGACTATGGGCATCTACTCATAGATATAATATACATTGTGCAATATGATCTTAGATAAGTGATCCTATGCTTTGATATGCTTATGTATTACGGCTTTCAGTTCACCTTTAGGTAAACAGAATTTTGCTTTGCGTATCTATTTAGAAATGTTGGTTAATGTGATGATCGAAAATCAGTCAAGTCACACTTCTTTCCATGATGTGAAGTATACGCAGTACTGGTTCTACCCAGGAAAAGTGTGCACAAAAAAAATCGACCGTCATATATAACCTTTCATGTGTTGAAAATGACGTAAAGCACCATACACACAAATCAAATATGTTGTATTGTCTGATTTAAAAATATGTTATTGCCATAATGAAAATTAGGGTCAGTCCTCAAGTGCTAACAACGTAAGTGACGGTCCTTTGCTTATACAGATATAAGCTTTCCTAAGGTAATGATGTATATGTTAGAATTGCAATCAACTAATAAGAACACAAACTGAACGTGCAAGTAACCCAACCATAATATAAGATAGGTAAAGAAAGAAGAAAGGAAGAAGAGGGAAAAAAGGGAATAACTAAGGTAGCTCTGTCGTCAAACCCAGCGTCATGTACAAGACTTGTGTTATTGCTGTATTTTGAAATTGGTGTGTTTTCTTGATAAATAAACGGACAGCGTTAACAAACACTGGTAAGGGAGATCCTTTTAAAGCAACAAACACAACCAAGAAAATAAAGTAGCAGACTCCGTTTTATTGAGTCTGCTCATGAGAGGTAATGTAAGAAGCAAAACCTCTTACGCCCACTAGCACCGGCCTAAGTGGCATTCGTTTTCAATTTCGTTATATTGATCATTACCAAATAGCAGTAAATCAGTGTCGAGGGGATGCAAATCTCGAGTAGTATTGCTTTTATCTAAATCGACTACATTAGAAGAAACAATGATTGTCATTTTCGAGTTGTTTGTTTTGTCTAATTTGATCATAAATCAAATTGGGTTTAATTGCACGAGTATGATGTCCTACTTTGCACGGTTTACGACGGGATGTTTGCTATCCGTTATATACATATTAACGAGGAAATAAAAGGTTCTTCTATAACCATTGATAACAATCACACTAAAGAAAACATAAGCCGCTAGATGCTACATTGTTAGGCTAAGTAAATGATAATATCCGTTTGCTCGAGTTGATATCGGTGCACGAATATATCCGAAATATCCGGGCAAAACAGTTCATATGGAGGAATACATCCGAAATATCCGGCCGAAACTGTTTGATTTACGAACGCGTTAATTGAGTAAACATTAAACCACATGGAAATATTTAATTGGTTATTGAATTATTTTGAATAACATCAATTAACCTTTGCTGTCCAAATGTTTTCTGTGAATGGATCTAAAATTCTCTGTGAGGTTGATACAATGCGTCAACTCATTTTAAAGTTGGCAATTTACGTTTAATTCAAAATGGTGGTAAGGATATATACAGATATACATGGACGTACTCGTCGGAGCTTACGTCGACTCTAAAAATGAGGTTACAAATAAGTAGACATTATTTGGAGAAAATATTTTGAACCGGTTGGTCTGATGTAAGATATCTCAAAATTGCAAATATATTTTCATAAATCCTGTATACGAAATAAAAGTTATTATCTGCTTTAATAATTCAGTTGAGAATCAACGCGACTATCTTTCATACACCATCCAACCCCTTTTCCAAGAAGCGAAAACGGGGTTGACGGGGGTATGAAATAAAACCTTAATTTCGGCTTAAAAAAACTGCATATGGTAAAATTGAAACATGTAATAGATCATTTTAAACATGTTATCACATATTTTCAGTAAAAAAAATAATTTTTAAACGTGTTTTATTGTCAAAATATCCGTTATAAAATTCTGCTATTATAAGCGTTCCCTTCGCTTAATGGAATTAAGGCGGGACTACGTAATGAACATATTATCCAAATACCGAGAGATGTCAGTAAACGTTATATGACATCTGTCTTAAATATCTGGTAGAACACTCAACATGAAATATCTCTTTCATAGCAATACAAACAACAATTTGCAACAAAAGGTACCTACATTAGGGTATCAACAATTTGTCTATAAATACCAGCTCCATTTTTGACTAAAATAGTATCTAATAGCAATATACGTGCTTCACAACCGTATCGGCCAGTCCACGAAGTGAAGTATCCAAATTGCCATAATAGTAAAAATGCCTTAATTTTGTGACCTTTCAAAAGTGTAGTTTTGTCTCTAGCCAAGGCCTTTTGAATAATCTGCAATACGTTTGTCTTTGATAAGGTCTTGTGGTAAGGATGTAAATAGTGTGGAAAAGTTGGAAGTACTATATATTACATTTTGACGCTAATTCCTTATCAGAAACGTCTTTTAATTTGTAATTGACCACATATTTATCACAGAATTATCATAAACTTTAGCGCAGTACAGTTTAACGTAGTATTTAATGACAGTAAGACAAGAAGTTAAACATTTTGGAGTTGTTGGTGGTGGTGTAGGCATTAGAATTAGCAATAAAACGGATTTTTTATATGGTTGTTTGTGTAATTTAAAATCCAGTGCATAGCTGGAAATTTGTTTTTAATTTCGTCTACAACGGGGTTGAAAGATATATTCGTGGAAACAACACCGTCCTCAGTATAGTGGAATATACTCATTAGTGCTCCCGATTTCCAGAAATAAAACGTTGACGTAGAGTCAAACAATAATTACAGCAGTAGCTGCTTTATTAACAGGAACTATAACAGATGTGTCTCTTGGATTCCCGATTTCAACTTACGAAACAAAACCTAGGTATTGGAGGAAGTAAATGATGAGTTGTTTATATACAGATTAATATGGGTATCTTTGATTTTAAGAATTATTTTTCTGTAAGTAGGAAGTGAGTACGGGTCCGCATTTTTTCTCCCGAGCATAGCAATATTTTGCTTTTTTTAAAGTTATTAAAAGGTATTAAGCTGGTTATATATACACTGAATAACATTTACACCTAGTCACCTGGGTTATATGGATATAATTTGAAAACAGGCAAGTCCTGATTGTAATTAAAGAATCTATCGGATAAAATTCAATTCACAAATTTGCAGAAACTTTCATTTCAAAATGGCGTTTAATAGTATGCTACGTCCTCCATTAGCACGTCACGGTGATTTCTGAAAGCTCATATAGATGTCCACCTTTAGTCAACATTTTAATACATTATACAAAATGTAACGCACATGTTTTAAACTAAGTGCATTAATGTGTTATTGGGAAAGTCAAAAATGTCTTTAAAGCTTCTTCAACAAACAAACTAATCTCTGTTAGTCATTTCTGATCTTGGTAAAAACCCGTGTGTTATCATTAGTCCTGATTTAACACAAACGTTTCCCATGCTGTCATAGTAATACTCATAATATATATATATTACATACCTTTCTGATTAAATAAATTGAATAGAGTAAATTAAACTCAATGCCGCTTTTGAAAAATGAAATGTTTTATTCCGAAATATTGGCGAATATAATATCAGATTTAATCAAAATAAATCAACAAAGTAATTTTATTTGAGACATTGCAATGGTATTTAGATAGGGTGATAGAGTAACAACAATCAAACATCAATGTACATAAAATGCATTTTGATTACATATTAAGCAATTTCCTTTCTCTTTCATATCAGGATTATTGAAAATGTTTCCAAATAATGAGACCAATTAAGTATAATAATTAAAGGTTCTATGATTATGCTATGCCGGAATCCAGTTTGTATTATTTACATCTACGGTGTATTCGAAATTAACATGTAAGATTATATATAACATGTATAAAAACACATTCATTTTGTCTGAGGCTGTACCTTCACATTGTTTAGATTTACAGTTACAAAAGAAACTTATCGATCTCTGACTTATCAAATGTAAACTGTGATTTATGGACAACTTGTTCCTTTCCGATTATTATTTTTAAGGTTTTACTGCATCATATGACAGATTCTCTGCGTTCGTTCCTGTCCTTTGTAACCACTCCAGGCGGACGTTGCGACTGCGACGATGCGGTTCCGGCACTATCAGCCACTCTATCTGAATGTGCGTTTGTTTCAGGAACCGGGCCCCTCATGGTCTGTGTTCGGCCAAAGTCCATCTCTTCGTAAGCTGATGTGTCAGAGACTGGATTGCTAGTGGAAGTGACATCTTCATAATGTGGTGGATCCTCGTACACATATTCACTTGCATGGGCTGCGTCCAACTCCTGATATACAGGGGGGTTTGAAGGTGGGCTATATGGTGGCAGTTTTACACTTGCTCCTTTAAAGTCCGGAAAAAGCCCGAGGCTACGTTCATACACGGCGTTACTGACCGTGTTTACTGGGATGTTTCTCCTGGGTCTTTGGCAAGGCACGGGAGGGCGTTGTCGAAATCGTCTGATGAAGCAGCCCATGAGCACCATCAGCAGTATGAAAACAACCGCAGACACACACCCGACTGAAGGAAACAACACCAAGTGATATAAACACGTCATTTAAATATACAAATTTAAGTAACCGACATAGTATTTATTGATAATGTTGCAGTGTCACGACCTCCTTTAATTAACATATACATAAGCACGTATGGGGCACGGGAAATATTCCCGCCGCCTGTTAGAGAACAATAGACTATAACTATATATCAAAAATATATGTCGATGACTATTTGTTGAAATACGTTATCTGAAAGGAAGTATGTTGAACACATATACATGCATGCTGCATGCAAGCATGTTGAACAAATAATGAAGTATTAAAACCCCTCTGGATTATTATTCTCAATTTTAAGACTTTAAAAAGTTTGAAGTTTCGTTACGATGAATATAATTTACCTATGATATTCAGTGATGAATGTTGGACACTTCTACTCGTCAGTCCCTCTGGCATCCTTGATGCATCGGTATTATAGGCTGGAAAAGGTTCATAAACAGTTTGTGTGGTATTTTACACCAGTCATTTTCAACACAATGCAATGTTATATACGACGGTACATTTTTTGTGGTGGAGGCAGACCACCCACTTTTATATAAACAGACACCTTGGTGCAAAAGCAACGACTAAAAAACAAATACACGCACGTATTTGTATTGCATGATCTCAAATAGTTATCATAGAAGTTTACCAAATGTACAAATGTTTTTGAAACAATATACATGGTATGATGTAAATATTACATAAATAATTATGTTAATGTCTATCATTTATTTTTCTTAGCTGATTTATATTCCGTTATATTAGAAGTTTAGCGAGAAATCTTTTTGAAAATTTGGCCGTGATAAACCAACTGGTAAGTGTATACTATCACTAACAATGGCTTATAAATGATAAAATTAACTTAAGGTTAAAGTCACATTAGCGTTTATTTTATAGATTAGTGTAACAATCGTTTTAAATATATAGGTGCACCATAAAATATATCGGTGTACCCATAATATTTACAGGTGTGCCTAAACATGTTGTAGGTGCAACTACATCTATAGTGTTGACCCCGATACTACACCATCAATGGATTCGCATTCAATGCTCGCTTATTTGTATTTACAAGGAATATGCTTTACTATAAATGCTCGGAAAAAAACGTGTTAGTTTAACCAAAAAGTTCCAGAAAGTGAAAAAGAACGCTATTCTGTTGCAACTATAGTGTAGCGTGTTACGCCTGATTTACCATCTCAGTAGTACGTGGCGTCATATATAGAGGATCTTAAACGAGTTCCCATTTCATATAAGATTTATGAAACGAGTTATGAATTAAAGGCTCGTTAAAATTAAAAGTAATTCATAACGAGTTTCATAAATCTTATATGGAATGGGAACGAGTTTAAAAGATCCCTTTTATCACATAACATTGCAATCAAATTAGTAAAAATTAATTCAGATGCACATAGAACCGCAACGACGTCAGACACCCTTTAGCAACTAAACGTCATAAAATATGTGACGTCGTAACGTCGCGTCTCACACATAACGTTGCGTATAACGAGTTCGTGTTTATCTCTTTACAAAATAGCAGTTTACTCCAACTTTTTAACAAACCAGCAACAATGTTTTGTATAACGTGCATTATTTTTATAAGCTGTCACAAACAATAAGTTTATGACTCAGATACGGGTGACTTTTTAATAAATAAAATAGTTTCAGTTAATAAACTTGCGTAGTGTTACAGGTTTAACTCAACCAGTCAAAATCGTTCCAGGTTGTTTTACACGTGTGTCATACAATAGAATATTAAATGGGTGTTCCACACTGCTAACAAGGGACGTTATGTGATAACACAATGTAAGAAACGACCTCATTGGATGACGTCAATAAAATGCTGGCACCCATGAATTTAAGTTTTCATAGAAAAAGCAAGTGTGAATGTAAGATTTAGTTGTATATTTCTGGTATTTAAATGGAAATAAATCATTGGAATTTAGATAAACATGTGAATGTGAGATTTAGTTCTATATTTCTGGTATTTAAATGGAAATAAATCATTAGAATTGAGATAAACATGTGATTGTGAGATTTAGTTCTATATTTCTGGTATTTAAATGGAAATAAATCATTAGAATTGAGATAAACATGTGAATGTGAGATTTTATGTATCACATAGCTCGCAAATGCAACATAAGGTACATTAGTTAATTGTATAGTTGTCGTAAGATGTTTAGTATGATGACGTCTCATGAGGCCTAAGTTTTCTCCGTACCACACCGAACAACGGACTGCCGTCAATTTCCGTAATTGTTTAAGGTTACATAATACTGATAAAGGGGATCCTTTGGGAGCAACAAACACAATTAAGAGAATAAAGCAGCAGACTCGGTTTTATTGAGTCTGTTCATGAGAAGTAATGAAAGAAGCAACACCCCTCACGTCCCCTAGCACCGGCTTAAGCGGTATTCTACTTCAAAGCCCCCTATATTGGGATAGTCGACGATGCAATTCCGATAAATGCACGGCTGATCGGAAAATACCGAATGATGATTCGGGTGTCATTTACATATTTATTACACTAGTGTATTATGATATTCATGACAAGGCTTCATTACATTCCCACATCGCAATATGTGTGTAAAAAATATAATCACCGTAGACGAAGACAGTAAACTGGCAAATTGCCTGATTGTTATCGTAGTCATAAGCTGTGTAAGTGACAGTGTTATTCCCGACTGAGAAGTAGTCGAGCGATAGATGATTGGCAAACGTCGATCTCACACCAACATTGTCATACACGATAGGGTCAACCCAGCGTATCGTCTCACTTTCCAGAGCGTATATATCGGCAGGACATGTTACAAAATACGGTGGTGTTCGGTCTGTGAAGGAAAATACGCAGTAAAGTAAAGCATGTTACAGCTTTCGTTAATGAACATATACTGAGGCAAACAAGTTTAGCAAGTTTTTGTTGCATCCTGGAAAAAGTTGTAAAATCAAGAAACTACTGCCATAGACGCACTATTTTAATAAACACACATCAATAACAGTCGAACATCTTAATGACGTAACAAATAAATGAACGTAGGGGTCAAGCCCGTAAAGTCCCAAAATGTCAGTATATCTTGTATACAGTATGATTTCATCTAAAAAACTTGCTGAACATTTTTCCCTCAGTATACTTATATACTTGTAAAGAAATATAAAAAGATCGGACAGGGATTCAAGGAGGACAGTCAACCACAAAACACAGAAACAAACACGCAAACAGATAAACAGCATATATAAATAAACAAAAATGAAGAAAATGGTCCAGACAAACAGCATATATAAATAAACAAAAATGAAGAAAATGGTCCTATAGTTACCATAACGCACAAACGCAATAGCACCGTAGGCCCGCAGTGTACCACAACACAAATCAAATTATCAATTTAAACAATCAATGAAAAGGACAATACACATCATAACGAGAGGTAAAGACAGGGTTTCCGACTTGGGACGGTCAGTACGCAATACGAGCCTACTAATAGATTAAATCGATTTTGTATGCACACAACCTCGCTAGTATCCGGTCTTCAAGTCCTCCCAAACTGGCAAGGCAGTATAGAATGAATTCAGCATCCGGAGAAATTAGCAAACAATACTCCTAAATTAAAGTTGTTGTAAATATGTATCAGAATACACAAATTCTTCATAAATATGTATGACTTGCTGCTATCTTCCACACACAATATAGATAAGTCATACTCATGAATAAATATAATTACCTTTAACCAATGTTCTGAAACGGCATTCACTTCTTTGGCCATAACTGTCAGTGGCAAAAGCAGTTACAGGTATGGCATCTCTACTCGTTAATAGACATTTGCAATGCCGCACTTTCTCTGGACTGTATTCGACCTAGATATATAGGTGTGACAGAACAAATTCAGTCAATACAGTAACCAAAAACATAATTTAATTTCGATTATACAGTTCAGTAAAATGTTTCATGTTTGTTTAAGGACAGACTTTATGTACGAAAGGTCTTTAATCAGAAACTGCATGAATAACATGCCACATTGGGATTGTTTAGGTATCTAAGCAAGAAAACTGAATTTGGATTAACCCCCACTCCCCCACTCCTTCAGTAACCTTCAACATATCTGTCCGCATATACTCATATATATTAACTAATAAAATATCATTAACTTATCATTTTGTTAGTGTTCCATTATCATTTAAACACACATAATCCGACCTTTAGTCCAATCCAGTAATGATCCAATGCCTTGAGGTTAAGATCGTGCATGTCAGCAATAGCGGCATTGGCTGGAACCGTTACTTCAAGCAGCCCGTTGTGGGGACATCGCCTGAATGTTGGTGCTAAAAAAATTAAAATATTTAGCTCAAATAAAGGAGAAGCTCAACCAGAAGCACTAGGCACGTGTTCTCAGTCCCGTGGAGTGTGAGGTCGGATACAGTAATTGAGCGTTGGGAGCGGGATGACATTTAAAAAAAGAAAGACAATATTTTATAATCAAAACAACAACGAAATTATTTTCCTTGAATCTGTCCCTGAAATTCGTGTATCGAAAAAAGCATTTGTTAGATCCGTGTTCAAGATAAGAGTTCGTCCTGTCTTTATATATAGCAAATATGAATATATCACTGTGGTACTTCGGATGGAGAATAAATATATAGTATTGATAGTGCGGGACCGTGTTGATGAAGAGTAATGTGTACATGAGATTGGTGTAAGTACACTACTCAAGCCTCGTCCGGGTCAAGTGTATCGGTGTCTATCCCCCGAGCAGGTTAACAAACCATAGAAATCATTTCGTTAGTAATAGTAGACAGATTCCCGGATTCCAAATTTATCATTCCCCTCTCTCTAGGGTGGTTCTATATATTCTATAATGTGTTGATGAGCCGTTAAACAACATTCAATTCATTCTTTAAATAGCGTTGACATCCTGATTTTGAGGTGTACATAAGTAAATGCTTGCTTTCTGAATAAAATATATCAAACCTTCTAGTTTGTCATATTTCAAAATGAAATAGTTGACAAGATTCACTTTTCACATTTAGAATTTAAGAAAATACTATTCTAATCTCTGTTGACACCAAACTGCATTCATTCGGAACTTCTCACATTCTTTCAAAAAATTTAAGGTGGTAAATAAAACCATCACAAAGTCATGCAAATGGTTTTTAGCTCTCACTAACAAGACAATAAGGTAATTTCAATCCAAAACAACAGACCATAAATACTAAAAGCTGCCTTTTATCACAAAAAGTTAGGGATTATATAAATGGGAACTTATTTCGTCTACACCAAATTAAATTATGCTACATAATAGCTTGTTCTCAAAAAGTGGAAAGATAAAAGTAGATACAAAAACCGAACAGGAAAAGTAGAATTCAAGTACGACAGTCAAACATAAACACACACAGAAACAAAGAACAACTTTAAAGATGAATAAAAGCAATATAAGACATCACAAACACAAAAGGGTTGACAAGTACGATTTGCATGAAAATACTTACGTGAATATCCCGGTGGAATATGACTGATATCTGTGAAGACAAAAACAAATTGAAAATAAATAAGAAATATTTATTTCTGTATTTAGTTTATTTTTATTTTTTATTTATGTGACATGTGTACAATACACAAAAGCTATAAAGCAAGATAATTATTTGTGTTTATTTCGAATAGGAAAAATATATATCACAAACAGATTGTTTTGCTAAATCGACAAATGGCCATAGCTCAAAATATATTCAAAAACGCATTTAAAACAAATACAACTGAAACAGAAACTATATCTTAAACATAATACGAATTGCCACAAGAAACTATTAAAACTTAACATAAACTGCGACAAAAAATGATTAAACTAAGACATAACATGAATTGCGACATGAACATGTTCAGACTAAAACATAACATGAACTGCAGACAAGACCATATTCAAACAGTGCAGCTATACTTGGTTGGAAACGGTGTATTTGTAACAGGAAATAGTTCAATTGATAAAGAATGATGTAAGCATATTGAAGATTAACTTTATTTAACATTAACAACAACAACAACAACATCAACAACAACAACCTTTATTTGGCTCAGGTTACAACATACAAAGTATGGCAACAACATGAGTATAAATTACAGAAAATACATGTGATAAAGAGATGGCAGTTCACAAAATTTTAAACAACGGGGTGGTGGGGATGGTGGGGGAAGGACGAGTGGTTCTATATAATAATAATAATAATAATAATAATAACAATAATAATATGATAATAATATTAATAACAAAATAATGATAATTTACGGACACACATCAATGATCGTTTAATAAGATACAACTTGTTGTATTTGTATCAATAAGCATACTTTGTTACAAGGGTGCATTTTCATTAACCTCATTGGTCAGTTACATAGCCGTTTTTGACAGAGGCACGAATCTTTTGTGTCTTAAAGATAAGCACGTGCTACAGGATTGTACATAGCTTATTGGGACATGTTTATTGGGATTTGCATTCAGTGGTGATAGGTATTATTAGGTACATGATATACTAATTTTACAAACGCAATAGTGGTGACTTAAATGGAATAATTATATTTGGAGACGCATGTAATTGCGAAAACAGAGAAATGTACCTTCGCATACTGGGCAGCATGTGCCCACCTTGTAAACGGGTTTTCCAATCGTACACGTGATATCTGGACACACAATCGTGCTGCACGTGACGGTGCCATTCACAAGACACATGCAGTACTGAAACATAATACAAACCGACGAAACGAAACTTAAAATTGGTTAGATTATACAATATTTCTATAATAGTACGATCGTTATAATACTGGCTCTTATCTAATGTTGCCATTTATGTAAATCGATTAAGTGAAATAAAATTGTCTGTAGATCTATCTATAAAAAAGGAACACATTAAAATAAATGTATAATGATTTTTGGTATATTTAGCCGGCAACATGTTGAACAAACTAGTTCCGATTTTTTAATTTGCATTATGTGAATGCGTTTCGAGCCTGCATCGTTACTGGTAAGAAATGCATACTGATGAGGCCAAAAAAATAGGTGTGTTTCCTATTGCATGCTCTAAAAATAATAGGGTAGGCATTTTTTTTTTTTGATATTTTTTTTTTGGAGCAACATATTGTGAGATTCTGAATGTATTTGTCTCATAAACCCCATACAAGTTGATGATACAACTAAAGGTTTCTCTGTAATGTCAGTCTACCTCGATATATTGTGATAAATCATTGTTCAGAAAAAATTAAAAAAATTAAATAAAGTTTTTTGTTTTTGTTTTTTTCATAAAAGGTTTTAGGGTCGGCCCCTTAAAAATAGGGTCGGTCGGGTCACCGGAAACACCGGTTGTTGTCTTTTGGCCTAAGGGAGATCCTTTGGATGCAACACGCACAACCAAGATAATAAAGTATCAGACTCGGTTGTATTAAGTCTATTCATGAGAGGTTATGTTGGAAGCAACACCTCTCAAGTATCAATCACTACCATTGGGTCGGATTAACTAAATATGTGCAAAGGTGCATTTATATTACCCTGCATGTATCTTTCATAAACGTATCTCCTGGACCATAGTCCTTTCCATTCACTGTACACGCCTTTGGTTGGGGTTTGACACATGTATTGCAGCAACCGTCGGTGCAACAAATGGTATCACGGGAGCAATCTTTACTGGAGTGGCACTTGTGACTGCATCGGAGGTCTGTGCAGACCGTGTTGTTTGGGGCTGGACAACGTGATTCAGTTTGGACTGTATAAGAACGAAATATAATGGGAGTTTTAAGTGTGTATGACATATAATGAGCTTATTACTAAAGTAACATTTTCTGGAATTCTCTGTGTGCGTGCGTGCGTGCGAGCGTGCTTACATGCGTGTCTGTGTGCGTGTGTGCGTGTGTGCAATTTCTTCCCCTATATGCGACTCGAAGAAAACCAACTGGTTGTGAACCTGATAAGTTGTCTGTGTAATTAATATGCCTCTTGAATTGAATTGAATTGAATTGGATTGTATAATCGCATCAACAGCTAAGGTCATATGGCGACTTTCCAGCTTCCACTGGTGGAGGAAGACCCCAGGTACCCCTCCGGGTATAACCACCGACGTTCCGCAAGTCAGCTGGATTACTGCCTCACATAAAGATTCCTAGACCCTGAGGGATCGAACCTACAGCGGTGCGAGGCAAGTGATTTAAAGTCAGAGACGTTAACCACTCGGCCAAGGACGACCCAATATGCCTCTTGAAATGTGTATTGTTGTGTCGTGCTGCTCCATGTAGTTTAGGACCTTAAAACTGGTTTGGTTATAGGTGTGTCGCCGGTACACGTTTATATCCGATCACTTCCCTTAGTCGTGTTTCCAATAGCCTAAAGTAATTAGGTAAACGTTTTAGTTTCCAGTTACTTCCCTTTGTCCTTACATGCATAAGTTCTTATGTAGTCCTGTACAGTATATTAGCCCTATTATGTATATGTTCAGTGCCTGTTTTAAATATCATATTGCAGTTTGAGATATGTATTAATATCTATCACTATTGTATTGCACATTAATTTCACCAGTGCGTGTGTGTCAGGTATGTGTGAACTGGTACCTTAAGTAGATTGCTTAAGCTTAAGGGTATTATTTCCAGCCATATAAGAGGAAACGGAAGTTCTTTTTTAAAGTCATTGGGTCTTATTCCATAAATAAATTGAATATATACTTCTGTTTTACAGATAAATGACCTAGTAGTTTTATTATGGTATTTCCTGTGTATTTCTATAATGTAATTGTTTTAGGGTTAGAATATTAGGTGAGAAACAAATAGTTTGTTCATCTGGCCGATGCACTCCATTACCGCCATTGATTCAAAGTCTGAAGAAATTCCAATGTTTCATTCATTGTACACACCCTGCTGTATTTAATTGTAATTACCATTACATTCATATTATATTATTCCATGGGGTAAATTATAGTTTAAGTATGTAAAGGCCAGTTGCCATTTTCGTTCTTGAGAGAACAGACGTGTAATACTTTGTCTCAAGTTATTTATTCCATAAATAAATTAAATATATTCTTCTGGTTTACTGAATTAAACTTCTTCGTATCCTCGATACAGAGCTTTAGACGCATTCATTTCAAACCCCGCTTAACCCTGTGGCATGTGCATATGTTAGACCTTAATACAAGTTTAGTTAATGAATGCCTAATAATAAGAAAACATAATTCGCGTACATATGATCAAAGCAATCTTAAAACTACAGCTGTTTCTGTGGAACATGTTTATTAAACGTACCGTAATTACAAGTATCTCCAAAGTAACCAGGTTTACATAGACATATTGCCTTTCGACCGTCAACGACACACGTACCGCCATTTTCACATTTCGGACAACTCACTGAAATCAACAAATAATTAATTAGTGATGTCAATGCTAAAATGGTATACAGGTATGTCTTGGGGTTTAGTAACCATCAGACTTATTTTCACCGAGGAGTGAGAAAGTATCTTCACGAATGTGGAGGAATGAGTGAACATATTTTGGTTTTATCATTCAAGATTAAATAATTATGTCACGACAATACTCATTAATATATATGACATCAGTAAATAGATTTCTTGATAAAGAAAAATCGAAGTTCAATAATCAGTATGAGAATGTAGGGCAAGTTGACATTTAAAACTCTCAAATAAAGAAATTACATGAACATTAAAGGACGTCAGCAAGGAAGTTGGTACTTAATTATATTATACGAATCAATTGTTCAGTCATTTTATTTTAAACACATGTTTCTTTGTCCTATATTAAGCATAGCATACAAATACATTATTCAATCACTATCGATCTATTAATCTGTATTAAGAAATCATAATTGTAGTTTGTGTTTAACCCTAAAATCCGCTACATTTATATAGTTCATTCATTCTTAATTAAGACCATTCCATTTATGTGATAAAGGAGTGTTTTGAGGAAAATGACTGATCAGCGGACATTGTAAACCCTGATCAGCCTGCTAGTTACTCGAAGGCTGATCATGGTTTACTATAGACGAAAAGGCTATTATAGTCGTGCTTAGCGGGTTAAGGGTTAAATACGCAAATCGAATTGATATGTTTTATATCAGTTAAATTCATTATCGAGTAAAATACACCTCCAAACAATACTGTTTTATCAAAGAGAAATAAGATATAATTGCTAATTATATATAAATACTATCATGATTATCTCCCTTAGTTTGATAAAATGATTGAAACGAATCGACACATTGTCGAAGGTACCGCCGTCAATATATTGAAATATGAAAGTGTTGACAGTTGCTATAACTGATAAAATACGTAAAGTTTATATAGAGTTTAATTAACATTGTTGAAGTGATACGGGAAATAATTCCCGAGTGAGAATATTTCTCACGAGTGAATTATTTTCCGTATCACGACAAAAATGTTAATTAAACTTTATAATATATATTCTGTGATGAATTTCTTTCCAATCGTCTTTTGACACAAGTATTCCTTCTTCTGTCACTCCTTTGGCGACAGCGCGGAGTAATATCATGACGTCAATTCGTGACGTAATATCGTGACGTCTATCGTTTAGTTCATAACATTTGGCTACTGTGCTATCTTTGCGCACTAGGCGAGATAGCACAGTAGAGGAATGGATATGTTATAGATTTTCTCAAACTGGGAAATGTATATATTTCATCACAGAATATATAATATAGAATGATAGTTGATCCACGACAGGGATTGAAATCACGTCCCCTGGTTGATCAATAAGCCAGCATGATAAACATTACCACTGCGCCCACCACTTTTCCTCTCACAGAAACAAAAATGGCAATGTGTGTTCCGTATGTAAACTGATTTATCAGAACAATCAGAACACAAACATGTTTTGTCCTGCATCACGCATCATAGCCTAAGCACTGATACGTACTATGCCACGTGTCATATTAAACTACTCAAAGTGTGCTAATCACCAAGATTTCAATTCAGCATTTTCCGGTAGCAGGTTTTATCAACAGCATACTCAATACATACAAATAAGGTTGTTTTACGATTAATTTAATATGTGAAATTCATTGTTTTATTGTCAAATATTGATTAGAAAACATTGTTTACGTATTTTTGCATGTCACCTTACAAAATACAGTCCTTCATCTAGGAAGGCGAAAAAGGGTGCTTAGCAAACTTTGAATAGTATATTAAGTAATTGTGATATGTTGGCCAGTTATGTGAGCATCCATTCTATGACACTTAATCATGTAATAAAAGTGAGCATTTGACGTCAAACAAACCTTGCAGGCAGTTAGGACCGAATGTTGGAGGAGGGCAGTTGCATAAGTTTCCATCCATGGTGTGTTCACACTGTCCGTCATTGTAGCATCCACCTGGGCATATTGCTGAAATATTAATTTTAAAGGTAAGTCTCATCACTTTGTGCATACGTTGTCATCTTAAATATAAAAATACATTCCTACAAAACCAGTAAGACTTTCAGAAACGTGATTACGAACCGACGTTCTCAGTTTTCAGGTTCATGAGCTTTTCCCGAATTTAAATTTTAGCTCATAAGAGCATCATTTTAGGAGTTTCGTAGTTAAACAAAGAAAAGTTAAACAAAGAAGCGAAAAAGCTCATAACCTTAATGTCAGTTAATCCAAAACCCTTAAACGTTAGCTCGGTATTCATTACAGAGTGTGTCAATGTATTGTCGTTACATTGATATTTACATGGTGCTTTTAAGTAAAGCTACCATTTGAGAATTATACTTATTTTTTATTACTTAAATATATTACGATAATAACAAAAATGCCATAATTGACAGTTCAGCCAAAAGTTATAGGAAATAGTTGCATAACATTGCATTAAACATTGAGGGTTATATCAACTATTCTAATAAACCCGCACTATATAGCCTAGTTTAAAATATCTCGTTATATTGAACGATATATCACTGTAATTTGTGCAACGTTAGGAGAATAAGCTTTGCGCATTGCGCATTACGCATTGTAACGTATGCAACGTTAGGAGAGCAAGCAAAGCAATGCGAATGATTTCAGATGTGTGCGTTATTTTCACATTTTATGGGTATTAGAATAGACGGTTTGTCGGTCAACTGTAAACAATAATTTCACTCGCCTTTCGGGCTCGTGAAATTATTGTTTACAATTGAACTCCAAACCGTGATATATTAAACGATAATTCACAGTAAACGATGTTCTATTTCTTAAATAAAGCATGCGTGTACGCTTACTAAGTTTGTTAAGTATAAGTTTGTGACTGCCACTGATAGTACCATGCCAACTGCGCAAAAAATGGCAAAATACGTTCTGTCGGGTGGAGAAAAGCAAGAAATCGTTTTAAAAAAATCACGCTGTTTCTATTAAAGACTTTGACTGGAAAAGGATCAAATGACAGCAAAAAAATGCTCTGCTTAAGTTTCTTAATTTATGAAAGCATTCGCATCCGAGGAATGGACCAATATCTATTAATTTGTCCAATGACATTTTAGTGGGAAAATTACCTACATGTCTTTAGTTCATCGTAGTGTTGAGGACTATTGGTCCGCCATCTTTAATAAAAAAAGATCCAAAATGGATGGGATATTGTCAAGCGAAATTTCAACCAAATGCATATGTTACGCATGAGCAATATCAACCATATAGTACATGACATTAATTCAACGTAATAATGTGAACATAATATCGGAAATAATACTTATATGGCAGAAATTGTACCCTTTATATCCGAATCTTTTGATAAATTTTACTCAAACTTGTTTTATTTTTTATGTGAAATAAAAGTGGTCCATAGAATAGTACATTTGTTCAGCGAGAGCAGACGAGACATTATTTCTAAATAAATCTAAATCAGCCATTTTATCACATCATCCAAAAGAAGAACACTTCAAAAATGAAGATTTCTGCGCCAGTATTTATAAACACTTCAACTATTTGTAAATCAATGCATTTTAAAATACATTGCAGTTTACAACAAATGACGTAGACATATTTATTATTGTTATAAATATTTTTTTCTACGATTTTTAAAACCTGGTAAAATAACGGCGAATAAACATATTTGAAGATGTATTTCCCTGTTATCTAATTATTTATATTCAGTTTTGAAGTAAAATGAAATTGCATCCATAAATCAAGATACGCATTTTAACGAGTAATAAATATTTCAAGATTGTCGTAAGCAATAAAAAATTGAGTTTCATCGAAGTATATATTTAAATTGTTTTGTTGCACGTTCATTATGTCAAGTAATAGGTATAATCTGGTCTCAGCGCAGCCATTCGAGGTTTTTAAATAACCAACAGGCTGAGACAGACTCTATCTGTTTTGTATAATGGTGTATGCAGTGACCCTGTCAGAATAACTACCGCTCTGTAAATTCCATTTATTGGACGTTAGAGCATGGTATACCTCTACTCGCTTAGTTATTCTGAATTAAACGACTGAATGCTTTGCATACATCAAAGGACATTTCACGAAAAATACTACAAATAGTTATATAGTTTTAAAGTTCATTTTGATAAAGTGGATGAAACTGTGAATTCTATTTTAATAGACAGATTGCAATGGGACGAGGGCAAAGTTGACGATTTTAAAGAGAAGAAACTAATCTGAATCGTATTGTTTCTGAAATAATTTCATCAAATGTAGACATAACCCAAGGTATTGATTCTTTTGCAGACGTCCTGTACACAAGTGCTTATAGTGTATTTGGCATAAAAAACATGTTACTAATAATAGGAATATACCTAGACGAAAGCATGTAAGCCCGTGGTACACGGAAGAATGCGAATTTAAAAAGTACGATATCGTAGATTTAGGACACAGGAATGTTAATTTGGTAATTGGTAAACGTCGTATTTTTAGGAAAGCTAAGCGTCGTGCTAAAGTTACATACAAAAACAATCAAAAATCTGTTTTACATGATACTGCTTAAAACAATCCTAAAAGATGTTGGGATCTTGTTCGTAAATATAAGAAAAAGTGCAAAAGCACTAATAATATTTCTATTCAGGATTTTTATAGTCATTTTAAAGAATTATTCTCTGAAAATGATACTTTAGCCAATGAAAGGCAGAAAACGTACTACATCAGGAACATTTCGATAATCATGTTATAGACCAGTTAGATTGTGATTTCAGTGTTGACGAAGTATTAAAAACTGAGAAATAAGAGTTCCGGTATAGACCTTTTAATTCCTGACATTTTCATTGTATCCAAACGGTTACTGTCACCAATATTATGTAAACATTTTAATTTTTAATACACTAATGTCATATACCCAAAGGCTTGGACAAAGGGAATGCTGGTACCAGTGCCTAAAAAGGGTGATACAAATAACATTGATAACTATAGAGGTATAATATTAACTATCATATTTTCTAAAATAGTTTCAGTTATGTTCATGATGTTAGACAATAGTTTACGTAGATGGATGGAAGATAATAATATTTTATAGGAATGTCAATTTGGTTTTAGAAAAGGCAAACGTTTTACAGTCTATTCAACAGGAAAGGAAAAACTGTATTGTGCATTTATTGATTTCAAGAAAGCATTTGATTAAGTCTATAGAAATGGAATTTGGTTTAAACTCCTTAGCAATAATGTATCATCAAAGCTTGTTAGAATGTTGTAATCTATGTATGCTTCAGTTAAAATGTGTGTTAAAGCAAACAGCAATATCAGATTAGTTTGATAGCTTCATGGGTGTAAAACAATGTGAAACTTTATCACCTTTATTATTTATTATATTTAATGACATGTGACATGATTACGCTCAATGAAATGCAGATATTTCTTTTGTTATTTGCAGATGATACTGTACTTTTTTCATATTCAGTCAATGGGTTACACATTTTGTTAAATAAACTACATGAGTATTGTAAAGCATGGAATATAACTGTAAATGCTAGTAAAACTGTAGCTATGGTATGTAAATTAGGCGCAATAATGGATAAGGTTCATTTATTCCATTACAATAGAAAACTAGATACCGTTAAACAATTCACTTATTTAGGTGTTACTATGTCATCAAATGGAAAATTTTATCAATCTCAAAAAACTATGGCAGACCAAGCACTTAGAGCTAATTATTCTTTGAATTCTTTATTTGATACTGTTCCTTTGAAAATAAGTTAAAAGATGAAATATTCGATTATATGATCCTGCAAATTTTAAATTATGGAGCTGAAATATGGGTATTTCATAAAACTCCTGATATAGAAAGAATATATTTAAAATTTCTGAAATAATATATTTAAAATTTCTTAAACAAATTCTAAACGTCAGAACGCAAACTCCAAATGCTTCAGTCTATGGAGAATTGGGTAAGGTTCCTCTAGATATTGTATGTAAGGAAATAATTCTTAAATTGTGGTTCAAAATTATTAAGTCACAAGGCTCCTTAATCAACGAAGTTTATAAAGAACAAGTAAATAATAATGTTCCTGGATCCTGGGCCTCAGAAGTACAGCATTTGTTAAACGATCTAGGTTTCAGTTATTTATGGACTAATGCTAATATAACTTTCTTCTATTATCGAAAGTTATAGAGCGACTAAATGACCAGTATTATCAGCTATGGTATTCGACTTTAGCTACATCACCAAAGCTGAAAACCCACAAGAAAATTAAAAATAATATTGGGGTTGCAAAGTACTTGAACTGTGTTGCAAACGAAAGGCATCGTATTTCTTTGACAAGATTAAGGTGTTTTGCCCATAGATTAGTAGAAGAATGTAGATTTAAAAATGTAAAGAGATCTGAAAGTAAATGTGTATTCTGTCAAATGAATGTAATCGAAGATGAATATCATTTATAGTTTGTCCATGTTTTCGCGATATAAGAATTGAGTGTCTTCCTAAATACTATTGTCACTGGCCAAATTTACAAAAAATTAAATTGTTACTTACTTCTAGCCAGTCTAGTGTATTAAGTAAATTGGCAAAATATGTATATTTAGCGAATTTGAGACGTGAGAGTATGATAGATAATTGACGTGAATTATCAAGATTAACGTAATATTTATTATGATTGTAAACCATTATTCAAGTGTCTGAAAGACATAGTTTTTGCCGACTGGCCTTAGACTTATTTAGGCTATTGTGTAGTGCGAGGACTGATAGCACGAGTTGTAAATATAATAAGCTCGACCGAAATGTATATATCCACTCTATAAACAAATTATATGTATAGAGTTTTTGTTTTTCTCTCTTTCTTTTTCTGATGATTTTCCCCTTTGTATTAGTTATGCTACATACTATTCGAAATTGTTTGTTTAAAATAGTAGGTGTAAGTGCTCTTTTGTAGCTTTACTGCATGATAGTATTATACATGCTGTTCTCTTTGTAATGTAACCACCTCATTGTAATAGGCGATGAACATTGTATGATGCTAATGCTGAATAAAAGAATTGAAATTGAAATTGTTATAATCGAAGTATGTTTGCTGGCCGACTTATTTAATAATTGTTGTACACGCATTACCTGTTTCACATCGCTTTCCGGTAAAGTTTGCTGCACAGTTGCATCTGTTGTTCCACCGAACAAAGGTCCCTCCGTTTTCACAGTGAATAGAGTCAGGATCCGCTGCTGCTTAATAAAACAACACTATTTAAGCAAAAAACAAACAACTTAATAAAAACAAACGAAATGGCCTTGAATCAAACTCTCTCTATATACAACTGTGACCCTCTGGGTGAGGTCATATTTAATTCCAGTGTCAGTATTTGAACAAACGTGATAGGGGGCCTTAAATATATTTCACTCACCATATAAGAGCTCTATGCCTTCGGGTTTCAGAGATCATTTTTCTCGTGTTACCTACGCCCCCACCCCGCCACCACCATTTACATTAGTCTATGTGAAATATATGTCCCTAGGATGGAGCCTATGGTCACCATTTGAACAAACCTATGGTCACCATTTGAACAAACCTATGGTCACCATTTGAACAAACCTATGGTCACCATTTGAACAAACCTATGGTCACCATTTGAACAAACCTATGGTCACCATTTGAACAAACCTATGGTCACCATTTGAACAAACCTATGGTCACCATTTGAACAAACCTATGGTCACCATTTGAACAAACCTATGGTCACCATTTGAACAAACATATGGTCACCATTTGAACAAACCTTTAACAGGACTTAATTGTAGGCGTAAGCGTAAAACTGTGACCGCCGGAACAGGCATATATTTTACCATAGAGTTTCAGTTTGAACATACTTGGTAGAAGACCATCATCTTATGCTGCATGCAATATATGGGAGCTCTGTGCCTTAAGGTTCAGAGAAGTTTTTTATTTGTTCCCTATATAAGTCTATGTAAAACATGTGCCCCTGGGTGGAGACAACTTTGACCCAAGGGTCATCATTTTGAATAAATTTGGAGGAGGATCATAAGCATATGCTACATTCTAAACAAGTGTTTACATATTTTTTATATAACTCTGTAAAGTTGTGACACAAGAGGAGAGGTCAGGGAAGGGACCAGATTTGACCCTGGTAAAATACCATAAACTTATGCTGCATGCAATATATAAGAGGTATTTGCCTTGCTGTTTCAGATAGTTTAAGTTTTTCCTAGTCTATGTAAATCATGTGACACATGGGTTTAGCGCCACATTTTAGCCAGAGTCACCATTTGAACAATACTGATAGAGGACAATATGCTAATATCTTGTTGTTTCAGAGAAGATGATTTTTAAAGAGTTTTCTATATAACTCTAAGTAAACCAGTGATTCCCGGGGCGGGACCAAATTTGACCCAACTGTCACCATTGGCATACACCTAGTAGAGGACCAAAATGTTATGCTACATGCAATATATGATAGCTTTACGCCTTGTGGTTTCAGAGAAGGAAAAAATAAGACTTTCGATATATGTAAAACATGTGACTCATGGGGCAGGGCCAAGTCTGACCAAGCTCACCATAAAAACAAACTTGGTACAGGACCATAAGCTTATGGTACAATCAAAATATAAGACCTTTAGCTGTTGTGGTTTCAAAGAAGATTTTTTTTTTTACTTTTTTCCCTATATAAGTCTTATGTTAAAAATGTTAACCCTGGGGTGAGGTCAAATTTGAACCCATGGTCACCTTTTAAACAAATTTGGTAGAAGACCATCAACGTAAGCTCACGCTAGTATTAGAACTATAACTCTTAAGGTTTACGAGTATAAGTTTGTTTAATGATTTTCTTTTGTATCTTTATGAAAAACTGACGTGGATAGTGTCATTGCAACAAGAAAAGCTATTTTTCTTAATGCAAATTCACACCCATAATGCAAATATGTGCTAAAAATGTGAAACAAATTTGAGTGTCGAGAAGATAGCTTTAGAACAGTTACTCTATTCATATCCGATATTTCCGAGTAATCACATCGAACATTATTTAAATAAACCATGTCCTTGTAAGCCGGTTATCTGACATGTCATTGCATGAATTATGTACAAGATCAACATGCACATTTATTTTCAGATTAATATTTGGACATTAGATGTTAGATGCGTAAATTAAATTGTATTACGTTTATCACAGCGACCGGTGTTGTCCTTTAGCCAGCCATCACAGCATTTCTTGTTGCACTGGTACACCGTGCAGGTACCGGATACTACGTCGATGCACACGCTGTATATTTAATAAAAACTTATAAATAGTAACATATTTGGAAAAATAATGGTGAAAATTTATGTTAGTTTGAATAAAAAAGAAGAATTATACCAGAACTTCTTGACGATTCATCGTATATGACATGCCTTTCACACATGTGAAAACGAACAGAGGTCACCATTAGTTTAACATATAAAATGTCTTCATTTCCCAAGTTGACGATGATGAGCTGTTTGAAATGAACTTTGGGAACAAGTATACGGCAAAATATTATTTGTTTGGAAGCAATAGTTTATGTATTTCATTGGCGAAGCTTTCGATATAATACATTTAAGAAAACACATAAAGAAATAGCTAATTTACATGCTTCCCTCAAATGTTTTTAACATGCGAGAGCTAATTCTTGTATTTCTGGTTAACCATGTATATGTACTATTTGATAATACTTATTACCCAGTTGACAAGTCACGGATTGTGCGTACATCGTGGTTCAAATACCAATTGATCCAGTATTTGATCAATAAATCTGCCAGATTGCATTATCAAATACAAATCAGACGCAAACAATCCAAAACAAACACAACATCGATAAGACACTCGCATCAAACGTATATATTTATGATTGAAATAAACTGAAGTGAAGCACGTAAAACAAACATCTCGATACTGGTCAAATGTCTTCTCAGACAGTTTAACGTTGCTACATTTCATAACGATGTTCAATAAAGGTCTTCGACTTCCTCCAGTTGGTTTTAATAACTGCGCAATAGAAAAAACTCTCGATCATGAAACGTTATATATGCACATGTAAGAACAAATATAACATGTAGAAGCTACGTAGTTTGTCAGAAACTGATAAACTTATTGTAACCAAAACGTACAGAACTTTTCAATTTAATTGTGCCATTACACTTTTAAACAGGTAAGTACAAACAAATAAAGTACTGTTCTTTTCTATTCGATGACTATAGTTTAAACATAATATTAGAGCAAGAAGTCAATATCAACTGAGAGAGAGAGAGAGAGAGAGACGGCCATTCGTAATTTTCACTATCGGTATATTGGGCCCTGCTCTAGCTATAGCGTCCAATACCGCATAGTAGTTTTGATTAAAACAGTAGTGGGAATTAGGCAAACGATCTCATTGTAAGCTGATACAGGTTAAATATGCATGTACCCAACAACGTGTAATATGTCCCAATGATCGCAAAATATATCGTATATAGTTAATATAGTATCACAATAGCAAGGTTATATATATACAATAATTGACAATGCTGACATACTCTTTTATCCAGGGGTGTGACCAGTGGTGTCGGTATTCATAGAGTCCGCGTACAGAATCTTTCACTGATCGGCTATTGTCGTCATCCCAGTCTTCTGATGAAGAATCCGAAACTTCCGTGTCACCAGGAGAACAGGAACTTACGGTTATATTTGCGCAGGTCGTGTTGTAACGTGTCATATAATAACACGTGTGGGTTGTGGAGTTATTATTCGGGCACGATACTGGGGTAAGGGGTTCGAGGTCTCTGAAAAAAAACACTCAGGGTCGTAAAAATGTCTCTGATGTCTAAGAAGAAGAAAACTCAAATGCGATGCATAATTATATTGACTTCGATTCCTATTACGTGTTTCATCAGCACATTTCTTGTTTTCATAAAAAGGGCGGGTAACTCTCAAAGAATGTAACAATTTGAACAAAATATAAATAGTTTACAAACAATTGCTCAGAAACAAAATACTATTACACAACTATTCTAAAATATATTTAAAATAAGAAAATTATTTAAAGTAGTGAATAATTAGGAATTTTGTAAAAATTAGAAAACTGGTCTTACAGAAACCACATTAATCAAAACCAATGGCACCGTAGTTCCGCACTGCACCACAAGCCGAAATAAATGAGCATATTTAAAAAAATGACAATGCATTTATAACATATAAAATAAAGAGTGGTGAATGAATACTGAAAAGGGGATCCCTTGGAAGCAACAAACACAAACAAGACATACAAGTAGCACAGTCGGTTTTTTGAGTCTGTTCATGAGAGGTAATATAAAGTGCAACACCTCTCACCGGGTTAGCGACTTGGAACAGTCGGTAGGCAATAAGGCCTACAGGTTAGTTTTAATCGATTTGAAAACTGACTGATTGTTACTTGACTTGATTTATTTTTAATAAAGCAGAATAAAGACTTGTTTTATATGACTAAGTAATTGTCAAACCTGTATGTATTGAACTGTATTACAATTTCACATGTTTATGTTATGTTTCATGTTAATGTATGTGTTAATATGAACGTTAAACGAGATAGGTATCCCATAGGCATGCGCTTTTTTCCAATTCCGTTCAATACTTGAATACAATATTGTTTCAATTAAATTAATGAAAATTGTCATATTATATAGAAACAACAACAACAACAACAACAACAAAAATAACAAAGTACTCACATAGCATCTGTTAATTTTAGTCCAATTAGTAAACACAATACAAAGCAAATCGTTCTTTCTGCCATGTTTGTGGCCTACTTTTGTATGTTATCTTTCGACTTCCTCTTATGTTCCTAACAAAATAAAGACATTCCTATCGCGCGAAGTACTCAAGGAGTCACAACACTAACGGTGTAGTGCACCGATAACATCTGAGGTATTTCACGTTCTATCATTAACAGCGTTCAACGTTCAGTGTGCTATGATCAATGTATAATATGACCATTTCTGTTTTCGGGTGCACCTTAAACACCCTCCCCGCAGCGGTCTTTTTGCCACTTTCCAATGGGGTACACATATTGTCATATTTGTTATGTTTGTTGTGTCTTATAATTTGCTCTATTTTTCCCAGTAAGTTATTTGTTTTGATTGCGTGTTTTGGGTTGAATGTGTTCTATAAATACTACACTTTTATACTTTTATACTTTTACACTTTTATACGGGCTTTTAAAATTTTTAGAATGTTAAATGTCTACTTTCAAATAGTTAAGACTGACTAGAAAAAATCTCATATTTATGAAAACGTTGGTCTTATATATTGACATTCTTCATTTCGACCTTACACTAATTACGAAACTTTATTTAGAGACGCTATCTATTTCATGTTTTACAATCAGTTGAACGTTTACTGGTGCTCAAATAGCATACATTTCAAAATGTTTCACAAGTGTCCGTATAATGTAGATGATCTGCATAGAAAATACAAATTGTGTTTAACGTATTATCGTTTAAAAATATTTGAAACCCAGAAAAACATTTTGGAAAATACAAAATGACATCTAAAGCCATTGCGGAAAACAAAGGACACCAGGAAAGCATTGCGGAAATGAACAAAAGTGACTCTTTCTGATGTTGGTGAGAATTCAAAAGATGGACTTATCTTCTGATCTGTACTTGTATATCATTATTCTCAAATAATGTGTTTAAGTGCTAAATTCCCTTAATATTTTAAATAAGTGCTAGTAATACTTTTGGGATTGTCGTTTTTTTTGTATTGGTAATAGTTCATGTATTATATTTGTTAAGGAAATAAATTCAAGGAAACGATCGCAGAACTTTGTTTAAAAGTATAATAAATGAACTATAACCGACCCACCCTCATTCTCTGTCGGTTACCTTTGATTTGCACGTGAGCAGTAGTTTAGTCTAGTAAACTGAACACTTACTGAGATCACTTTATAGATATGGCACATTTTGTTCCGATATGGAAATTAAGACTTTGAATTTGAAAATCTCTCGATGCTCATTTGATGTAACAGTGGGAATCAATAAGAGTTTCTTTTAACTGAAAATTTCAAAAATACATACGCGACTCGAATCTTAAATAGATGTGTGGTATACATGTGTTTAAATGCTCAAACCTATCTCATTGGAAATATACCTTAAATATCGATTACATTTAAAATTTCGAAATTTAAGGCTACGGTACAATTAAAAAAAGTTTAAATACCGATTAAATCGTTAACTGACCGCCAAATTCAAATATTACAGGCTTTCCAAAGAATCGCACTCTAAACCCCAAATACGTTTACTTGTCCCAAGAAATACTGTTTAGACCCGCCTTGAAAATATTCCCGTGATCCGAATTTACCGTATTGATCCGACAGCGATTGAATTCGAATACCGGTTTGAAATTACTTTTAGGCTGTATCTTAAGTATAAATATCAATAGTGTAGAGAGATCACGGGTACGCTGGCTCTTATCACCAAGTGGTACTCATTTACGTATTTAAAGTTAGGGTCACTCAGGTAATTTACCTTATCTGTTATTTATGGTGACGCATAATCAATAGTCTAATAACGACAACGGTTGAGAGAAACACAGCTCAGGAAAACCATACTAGCTGCCCTTTAATTGTTGCGCAGGGCTGCAAACACTTTTTAGCAAGCGCTCATTGACGTGCATGACAAGTATATGGTTTTAAATGAAACGATAAGTCTCATGAGTGTTTACATATACGTATATAAACAAATAATTTAAATGTGAATACTTAAAGTGCACGTGGAAAAAAGAAGTTAAAGGGAATTTCAGCAAGCGATATAATTCTCACATTATCTAATAGCTTATTTATGCAACTGATCCTCATCAATTGATTGATATTTATTTTAAATATATCTTATTGGTTTAAATATATTTTATTTATCATTAGTTTTACAGCAAGATATGTGTACACAATAGAAGACAAGGGATTATAACGAAATCCTCTCCTAAATTTTAAATAATTGATAAACAATTATTGAAAAGCATACAAATAGTTCGCATTAAGCGGCGTACGCTTTACTTCAATCGCCGCTTGGAAGGCATGTCTTTATATGTAATGTCATGTTTACTTGCGCATAGTGAAGTCGGGAAATTAAGCAATGGGATGAATGCACGGCATCATTTACTTTATAGACGTCGATTTGTGCACAGCTTATCTAGGGGTAGCATTATAGTTTACAAGAAAAAAAGATTTCTTTATGTATGTACATGTATGTATGTTTGTATGTATGTATTGTGTGTTTGTGCGTGTGTGTTTGTGTGCGTGCGTGCTTGCGTGCGTGCGTGCGTGCATGCGTACGTGCGCGCGTGCGTGTTTATATGCACACGTTGGTTGGTTGCTTGGTTGCCTGCTTGCTTGCATTATTTTCAGCACAATTCAGGCTCTATCTGACGTACGATCTTTTAGTGGTGGGCCTAGACCACCAACATCTTCCGAAGTAGAACAAATACTGTATACCTCCTGCACCCGTAAGAATTGAAACTTTCGCACATACAAGTCGAGCTCCCAGTGTGATTCGAACACGCAGCTGTGAGAAACGAGAAATGTTAAAACTCAGTTTCTATAAAAGTTATCACGACCAAGGATCTTACACAGCTTGTAAATCACATCACCATAGAAATCAGGATCAGGTCCTTTTCGTAGAAGAGATTTTATTACTTTTATATTTTGAAAGTAGATATGAATTACGATAATACAATATTGGAAAGATTTTTCGAAGTTCAACGGTAGCCCTCATATGATAGCTTTTAAATTAAACAAAGGTAACCAATGTTAAAGTCATCAACCCGACCTTCCACCTGACTACTAGCTCCGTAAAAACTAATGTGAGAAAAATATACCCCATTAAAAAGTTGCTCGAGGAACATACCCGTCCATGTAGGAATAATTTTAATGTCAAAATAGAAATCATCATGGAGTGTGCTTAATATTTTTCCGATGGAAATGGAGAAAAGCAACGACAATATCCGAACTATTAGCTTTGTCAGGTGGAAGTTATTTATTATAGATATTATTAATCATTGATGAAGAAAGGTGTTGTCAATGATGTTGACTTTAATACACAAGTTGAAAGAGATAATAATGTTTCGAGGCTCTGCTGAGTATCCAACCTTTTTATTCAACGAGATTATTAAAGTTAAAAACACAGTCTCGAATGTAAGATTATATGTGTCACGTAGCACCACTACGAAGTGAGTTTCATTGCTGGCAACGTGCCTATCACACCGCGCAATTTTATAATACAAATGTTTGTTTACAGATATCGTCAAATAATTTACGCGGCAATACATATATTGCGACACAGTAAACAAAATTAAAGATTGTATACATGAAATTTAGAAAGTTTCCACTATGATGAATATGAAGGTCCGTTTGAAATATCTATCATACACCATGCAAATAATTGGTACTAAATGTTTTACTGTGTACACACGCAGTGATTCGGTCCTCATTTGCATAGTTAATAGTACATGTATAAACTAGTGACTCCCAGAAGCCATGTTAAGTAATAGTTAGTCTTTGCCAGCTAGACCGTATCATGCATATGTCTTACTTTCAGATATCGGCCTGGGCTGATTAGACCAATTAAAGCGCCCACTAGTGATTAGCACAATTTGTTCACGCGCATAAAGTCGACGTTTGCGTGACGTCATGTTGTAAATAAACGTACAACGTCAATTGTTGATGCATCAGTTAAAACTTTTAACGTCACTTGCTGATTCTTATAAGTTAAAAACAAGAAATCAATATTAAATTAACTTAAAAATATGTTTTTTAAAGTCTCGTTGAATCTCTACAAATCTCGCCAAAATCGCCAACAAAGTTGGAGCAATATCAAACATCCTATTTCCCCCCAGGCCCTGGTTCTGGATCCGTATAGCATAGCGTAACGATGAAATCAGAAGCGGGACGGGTGAGGCTAAGTGATAGTAGGCATTTCCAAACGTATATGTTCTTACCTGTTATCAATTTTTTACCGCACCAAACACTATTTGCCAAGCTGCGTCGCAAATCGGCATTGTACTGTCTATAGCACGAACGTTGAAGGGAATTACACGATATATATATTGTTTTAGATTGATATTTATTTCAAAAAGTGACATTGCAAATGAATGACTTATTTCTATAATTAAATTTAATCTTAATCTATCATTAAGTAGGTGAAAAGCTTAAAATGTGGCAATTATTGCACTAAGCGCGTTAATTGCAATATTTATGTGTTCGAAAGGCATAACCCATACACTTTCATCGATTTATGTTCTCCTGTATTGCAGACGACCTGTTTCCCATCAACGAGGTATTCATCATATGGCTGCTCAAATAGAATCTCAAACCCGAGTTTCTCAAAAATCCTGTTCGAGTAGTTAGAGGTTACTTCTACTTGAATGGGTACTGACTCAAACCCTAGACGTTTTACCATATTCATTGCAACTTCCATAAGCTGTGACGCTAATCCGAGCTTCCGATATTTCTCGTGTACGCCTAATCCCGCAAAATGGATGTGTTCTGTTACGCCAAAATGCTCGAAAAACTTTGCCCTAGTGACTGCGTATTCCAACAATGCAGTCAACTTCCTTATTCCGTCTTCCGTGAAATTACCAGCTTCCATTGTCGTCCCGACTTTTCCGGTTGAAGTTGCGAGCATGCCCATGATGTCACCTGTCTCGTCGTTGAGTAACATGAACGACAGGTGCTCGCTGAACACAGTCTTCCACATCGCATCCATTTCCGGACCCCAAGTCGACACGATATCGCATGCTTTGCTTACGATTGCGTCCCTACAGAAAGATTCTTTCATGAATTTTGTAGCATCAGCATAGTGATCTTTTGTAACTAAAACCAGTTTACCGCCGGGAATATTTGCATCTTGTCTGGCTTTCTCAAATGCCTGAAGTGGACACAATATACAAAATAAATAATTAAGTAGACCTATCACTTACTTTACTGTTTAAACTAACCATATTTCTATAATTCACCATCAGAATCAAGTCTATACAAGTGCTTTAGATACAAATTATTAGGGTTTGGTATGGTGTGACAGTCCTTTCTATTCTACTATGGTTATAATACTATATATCCAAGAAAAGTTCAACTAAACAAAGCCACTATGTTTATTACTGTCGCCTTTTTTACATTTCTCTATTGCAAATGGAGGAATAATAAGTAAAATATATGACAAGAGAGATGATTTTAAGTTTGATATTGTTATTTATTCCCACTAACATGGGAATGTTACCTGAATTACTTTTTATATGGTCTATGTTTTTCAACTTATTCGTTTTCCAAGGGCTTGTAATTGAGTTGAGGGCGTTAATATTCGTAATCTGTGTATAACTAAGAAGCTATTCCTTCAGGTCTACCGTTACCCTAAACTTCAAAAATCCTTTGCAAAAATTGTTATCGTAACCCTATTCTACTTTTAAAATATAAAAAAGTAATTAAAGAACTATTCTGCGACAAGGACCATCACAATCTGACTTCTACTATAGTTATGTGATTTACAAATTTGGTAAGCTCCTTGGTCATAATTACTTTCATACATTTTTTATTAAACTTATTTAAAAGTTTATAAAAAGAAGTTATGACCCTATCATTTTGCAACATGCTGCGTGTTTAATGGTTGACCCGTTTACTGTTCGCCACTTTGCTTTCCTCTTTGATTGTGCGATGATCGGGCAGATAGTGGACACTGTGATAACGTCTACCTAAACCCTCCAAGCACGGTAGCGTCTGATGCTTGTCTTAAGCCTTGTTTTATTGCATCTTTGTTCTCTTTTTGTTCCAGCTTCTGGGTAATTGCTTGGTGGCTTTTTATGCTTTTGCTTTTTATATTAATATTTACGTGATCATTTATGAGTTACTTACTTATTGATGCTGCATTGTTTGAGAATAAAACCTGGCGTCGATATGTTTATTTACACTGTCCTGTTTTATTGGGATGACAATAAGGTAAGACTGAGGTTTTGTGCACCCTAGAACATGCTTTGAACTCCCAGCGGCCTATTTCGCCACTGACCGTTCGAAGCGGTATCCCTTCTGTCAACCCTTTTATAATTGTGATGTCATATCTTGCCTTTTATTCATATTTGTAATTGTTGTTTGTTTCTATTGACTGTGGTATTTGAATGCTACATTTCGTGTTCGACTTTTATCTGTACGTGTACTGAGTTTTGTGAATATGTGCATTTTCTATTCGATATTTGTATCCAATTAGAATTGTATTACCGGAAATAGAATAGGTGATATTATAATAATTGATGAAACAAACCTATCAAATTCATCTATAGCAGGTTACAGGTACAGACATAGTATTAACAGGATACGTGCACTATGGTATCGGCAGCACCCGGGGGTATGGGTCACATTCATAATAACTCGCTATCTAATTTATTTTTACTTAAGTACTTTATCGGGGGCATAAAAATAGAATAATAATTTTATATAAACAATCTCAACTTTAACAGCCAAGTGAAACACATTCTAACCTTATATATTCGTTCTGTTGTCAGTGCTTCCAAGGAGAATTTCTCTGTCGTCGCCATGGCTTTTAAGTTATATGGATGGTAAAAAAGTGTTTGATATTATTCCTAATTACTAATTAAAAGCAAAACAATATCTTATCCCTACGTCAGTATCATTACAATGTATGATCCCCTATTTAGTCACCACCTGTATTTGACTATCAATGACTAAAAAATGCCATTGTTCTATATTGTTGCATTTACAGATTAAATTACAAATGTACTTCTCATATCAAACAATAATTAATTCATTAACGGAGATCTATTCGTGACCTTACATAACGATATATTCATGTACGTCTTGCAATGTCATGTACGTTATTCGTTTTAAAAATATCTGTCACAATGATGAACCCATACCTATTATTATAAACCTTCGTGATTATATCAACGTTTAATAACGAACGATGTGTCATTTACTTTCAAGTGTCATTAACCCTAACCCGTTCGTTGACGAGTTTTGAGAAGGTCGTCATTAACTAGTAATCACCGTCACCGTTTCTATCTAGAACTTTTCGCCAGTATAGCTTCAGTGGTCTAACACCTAGATCCCGCCTGGTAAAATAATAATTAGAAAAAAAATAAGTTTCCTTTTAAACGTAAAGGCGACCTAAGACTTGGCACACTATATAGGCTAGCCTCCAAAGAGGCAAGCCATAAAACAACAACACCATGTATGTAAACGACCTTGCTTCATTGTGAAAGTGCAGCAGTAAGTCATAGTACATACTCACGGTGACAAGGGTGACCGTATATTTGCGGCGCCTGACGCGTTGATTGTATCCTGGCCGATTCAATATAGCATCCTAATGGAATCATATCCATGGATTCACCCGATAAAAAAGACACAAATGAAGAATTAAAGGCATAAGTAAAAAAAGAAACCGTTCACGGAACACCTATAAATCTTAGTTAATCATATATGCAATAAATATGCGACAATTTGAAAGGACTTTTAGAAATAGTGAAAACAAAAAGGCTGTGTCTTCTTTCAATGAGCTGAAACCCAAATTTCAATAACATTTTTGATGTGAAATCACTTCAGTTGGCTAACAGCTTTGCATCTAATTTCGAGTTTGTCATTCCCTAGCTACATTAGACATGCCTTGAATAACACTTTTAATTTGTATTTTAATGGAAACAAATGCGAAGGTAAATCGTGTACGACAACGCATCCCGTATTAATGATCACAACCGCGTTATAAGACCGGAACGGTATACTGAGGTAAGAATAGAGAGCATCCTTCACATACTGAGTCAAATGTAAGTGTGTGGGGGTGGAAAGAGAGAGATTTATACTTATAAAATGTAAGCGAGCATATCTCACCCATTCTGTATATACATTACACAATACATATTTTATTGTGGTATTTTCAAGTTCCTCTATTCATTTTATTTCAGGACCAAACGCAATAGGAAGCGAAAGTCATCTTTCAAGCAAAAAGCAAGCAAAAAAAGGAACGTTTTTTGAGGGGAGCATACATATAAACTAGGCGATTGTTCCGCGGAACACGTGTGTTGCCTGTCAGCGCTTGATCATTATAACAAGGTTTTTGGACCAATGACAAACTAGCCTGGCTAAGTTTTCTTGAAGAAAAACATGAGTATTTAACCCATATAATGACCTTCAGTGTGACCTTGACCTTTATATTTTAGTATGGTCATGTCGGTGATGTCATGATGAGTATATATTGAAATAGCAAGAAATGAGAAAGTCATAGCCAACGTTAAGTGTTCGTGACGGAAGGACTGACGGACGACAATGTGATTCTTATGTACCGCATTGTCTTCGAAAAGGCGACACACAAATGGCCAAAAAAACGCTGTTTTGGTGTTTTTGGCAGGTTTTAGGGAGGCGCACGCCGGCTCCGTCCCCACTCCCAACCACTGGATCAGCATTGGTTAAATTCATAACAAAAATGCAATTTATTTATTGATAACGAAAGGTTATATGAAATTGTCATTTGTTCGCGAATACTGAATGGACTTTGATTTATGTAAACAAGCGATCATTATTCCTACACATTAGAGCATCCGAATCAAAGTCAAAACTGACCAAAACTATATATCAGGTAATTTGGAGATTTCGATGGCGGTATTCTCAGATGTGCTGGAATAATCACTTTGTCATTAGCGGCGGAGGAAATGGCTCACGTACTCGAGGTATGTGTGCTCTGCATGATCAAAATTATTTCAGAATTCACGAAAAAATCAAGATGAAATGATAAAAGGATCGCATGTGGACGTTAACCGGATCCTCCGAACACGTTAAAGATCAATATGAATCTATTGGCAAACTTGTAAGAGAAGGGCAGGTTCACGGATATTCCTTTGTGTCCTTCCCACTGTTTTGGGCGTCTCTAAAACAAGAGGCCCAAGAGGGTCTGTGTCGCTAAAATATCAAACCTTTATCTCCTGTAGTTTCAGGGAATATTTTTTAAGTTCTTCCCTTTACCACTATGTAAAGCTGATCCAACAAAGGGAAAAAAAAAAGAAAAAAAAAAAAAAAAAAAAAGGTCAAATAAAAAAAAAGATAAAAATAAATAAAATTTAAAACCAAAAAAAAAAATTGAACCCATAAACCAAGGTTTCCAATGAAAAAATAATATGCCTCCAGAGAGATTTGAACTCACGACCCTTTGCATTTGGAGTGTGCATTAGCAAATATTGAAAAAGGGCCATAACTCCGATGTCACTTGTTCGATCTGCCTGGTTCTCATATTCGTTAGAGCTGTCACTGATATCAACAATCTGGTGGAGTTTGAGAACGATCGAATACAAAATGAAGTTGCTAGAGTGTTCATAAGGCTGAAAATGGCATATTTCAATAATTCAAGGGCACATAACTGGGTTTCCTGGTCCGATTTAGCTGGTTTTCGAACTTGTCCGAGGTTTCATTGATATTAACAATCTCTTAAAGTTTGGTAAAGACCGGATGGAAAATGAAATGAAGATGCTAGAGTGTTCACACGACAGAATATGTCATTTTTCAGAAAATCAAGGGACATAACTCTGATCATTCAATTGGTCTAGTTTTCAAACATGTCTGAGCTTTCATTGATATTAACAATCTGTGCAAGTTGATAAAGATCAAATAATAAATGAAGGTGCTAGTGTGTTCACAATGCAGAACATGGCATTTTTCAGGAAAAAAACAAGGGCCATGACTCTGGTGATACTGACTGAACTTAGCTGGTTTTGGAACTTGTCTAAGCTTTTATTTGTATTAACAATCTGTGCAAGTTTAGTAAAGATTAAATAATAAATGAAGGTGCTAGAGCGTTCACAAGGTAGTAAATAGCATTTTTCTGGGGAAAAACAAGAGCCATAACTCCGGTATTACTGATTTGATTTGGCTGATTTTCAAACATTTCCGATCTGTCATTAATATTAACAATCTGTGCAAGTTTGGTAAAGATCAAATAATAAATGAAGGTGCTAGTGTTCACAAGACTTAATATGGCATTTTTCAGCAAAACCATAACTCCAGTAAAATTAATCCGATCTGGCTGGGTTCGAACTTGTCCGAGCTTTCATTTATATAAAGACACTAGCAAAGTTTCGTAAATATCCAATTAATAATGAAGGCCCCAGAGCGTGCACAAGGCTAAAGTTAACGGACGACGGACGGACGACGGACAACTCGTCATCTCATAACTTCTGCTGGCCTTCGGCCAGTAGAGCTAAAAACTACACTCTAACAGGTATACTATGTTTTTGAGCCATAAAAAAAACATTCAAACATTTTAAATACTTGGCCATGATATAAGACCTGACCATTGTGCACTTTAAAAAAAATCAACTTGTCTAAATATAGACTACAAATGAGTTCAAGAAATATAAAAAGATCGGACAAGGAAAGTAGCATTCAAGGAGTACAGTCAACAAAAATGTCGATGAGCACAAAACCTTCAACGCGGTATATGAAACACACGTGTTTTGCCATGTGTTTACAACTGTATGAACCGTATCGATTAAACTGAGGCAAAAATATTTTGGTTTACTTGCTGTTTGTGTGTGCGTGCGTGCGTGCATGCGTGCGTGCGCGCCCGCGTGCGTGTGTGTGTTGAGGAGGGTGTGGAGAGGGTATGGGCGCGGTAAGCAAGTAATCAATTATTTGAAATGTTCAGTTGCCCCGACCACCCACCAACCCATCCTCCCAACACCAACCCCACCCTTATCTGGAAATCTCCTACACCAACACTGTTTTATAGTATATGACAGATAACAGCTCAGTACTGGTAGTCATTTGAAGCTGAAGGTGGAACATAGAATATATTTAATGGGTGATTTAGGGGCCTAAACATTTATATAAAGCTGATGATAAAAATAATAGATCGAGTTCAGTCTAGTTTAATGTTGCTTATATTCACAAGACTATATATACATAGATGCTAGTCTGCATATACTATACGATGGTAAATTTATTTACGATAGAAAACATACTCCGAACCGAAGTTTTATACGTGAATAGGTAAAGAAGCGTGTACACATTACGTTACAAAAAATGCGTAACAAGGATGTGGTGACAAGGATGTGGTGTCCATATTGTAAAGGATGCAATTCTCTAAACCAAATACCAATTAATTGATTTTTATTCATATAGCTGACTCATAATTTGTTCTAAACACAAGTATTATGTGATGTTGATGTTGAATATATACAAGGCGTGGATTTTCTTAAAACGTATTTATTTCGATCTTCTGATGGAACACATATGGATTTTCTCTCCCATTTGTCAAAATTTCCTGGCATTTGCGATACTTTTTTAACGAGCATCCTGTTATCTGTCATTAACAATAACATATATGTTGGTTCCGTGAGACAACTTAAATTGGAAAAATAATATTAATAGACTAGCAAAATACAATAAAAGCAAATGCTGCAAGGATACGCTCACCCTTGTCACCGTCATACTAGGTAATGGTGATGTATATATGATTAACCAATGTTAGTTCGTCATCAAATATATGCTTGGCTCAACACCAGTACTGGACTGTACCCGGAATTAATTGTTAAAGTTTTAATTACGACAGTTTATACGCATCTTTTCTATTCTGTCCACGGCAGAGGGACACAAAAGAACGTAACACAGTTTAATTTATAAAAAAACATTTATAAAGGAAAATAGTTGCTCTCGTAGGTGCAAGTCTAAAACAAAAGCTGATGCCGTCCTAAAGGAGCTTGGGACCTAACTAAGTGCAAGATCACAATGACCCGATCCTGATATACACTATCCCAAATGTTACTTAATTGTTATCTATTTGACTTACAATCTTGAAAACGTGAAGAACTAAAATAATCAATAAAGTTGATTTATTCTTCCGCAATGGTGTCCATTCAGAATACAATCTTCAACGAAATATTGCTGAACATCAGAATCCGTTTATGAGTTGTTTAGTTCTCACTCTGAAATGTCCACATTTTCAAAAATAAAGGGTAAAAACAAAGTAACAACACGTCAGTGTGCTCATTGTCAAACTCTACCAACACAGTATTGGTATTAGCCTTCAAACCAAAAATGTGGTAAAGATCAGGTAGTCGCAGTCCCATAGGTTTGGTATTATGTTGGTATCGGTCAAATCGAATATGGTATTGTCGAGATAATTCCTAGTCATACAGGTATTACCATTCATTATCATTTTAATTGGGAATTTATATATTTAAAGCGATGCAAGTATGCATATCACAGACAGTCAGTGATCGGATGGTGAGAGGTATAAACTACTCGTTCTACTCAGGAAAATGTGGATAGTCTCCATCACGAAAATATCGACCGTCGTGTAAAATGTGCTGAAAAGACGTAAAACACCATTCAACCAACCAACTAACGACAGTTTTGATTGTACACCTGACCTTGTTATTATTTAATTTCTTTTACCTTGAACAATTGGCCATGGACATCTGTTTTTAAGTCAGTCATGTGCCCTAATACAGTTGACTGCCGGTATCAGACGTTACCGTCTTATTCATGTTTGCATTGACTAGTCATAAAATGTCCGATACAAATTCACGCACTATCACTCGCAAATCACCGGAAATGTTATGCACAGTGTCATCCGATATCTTCGTATTTCCAGAGAAAGAGCTTTTTTCTAAAAGTTTTTCTAATTAACTATATGTGAAACTGTGATCCCGGGGCAGGGCAGATTTGACGACAAGGTCACCAATTGCACAAACTTGTTACAGGACTCAAATCGTATGCTGCATGTAATATATGAGAACTGTAGGCCTTGTGGTTTCATTTCTTTATCCATACCCTATAAAAGTATATATAAAACATGTGACCCTAGTGTAGGACCAAATTTGACCACACCATTTGAAAAAAACTTGGTAAAGCATCCAGGGCGGCCCAGAATTTTCCCCAGGGTCACTATTTGAACGATGTTTGTAAAGGATCACATGCAATATATGAGAGCTCTATAACTTGTGGTTTCAGAAAAGAACATTTTCTACATTGTTCTCTATATAGGTCCATGTAAAATATTTGAACCCTGGGGCGGGGCCAAATTTGACCTAATGGTCGCCATTTGAACATATTTAGTAGATAACCATAATCTGATGTTTACATCGTATGTATATGTCAACCCAACTACAAACTCGGGAAAAACGATTGCGTTGAAAATAGGAGTTGCTCGGGGAGCATCTCCGTCAATGATTCAAAATTGAAAGCATCTCTTTTGTCAGAGATTTCTCTATTGTAAATACAGAGCTTTGTTAAGTTGAAGTTCTTTATGACAGATATTATTAGTCATTGTAGAAAAGAAAGGGTCAATGCTGCTGAATTTAAAACATTGTTGAATGAGGTAGGATAAGAGGCTCTGCTGAGTATCTAATCTTTTTATTCAACGAATTCATTAAAGTAACGTCGCGAATATAAAATTGTGTTTATCATATGATAAGACTACGACGTAAACATTTCATGTTAAAATTGTCAATTTCGCTTTATACGGTAGCAACTAGTAAGAGAAATTGTTGTTTAGATGACGTCAAATATGTTACGCGGCATTTAAAATAATGCGACACCGTAAGTTTATAAAGTAAGGTTTCCAATATGATAAAAAACAAAGTCTGTCTGAGCGTATCGTACGATACTCCATGCAAATAATTGGTAATAAATGTTTTACTGCTCACATTCATAGTGATTCTGTTCTCATTTACATAGTTAATACACTAGTGACTCCCAGAAGACATTGTTACTCAGAAGTGGCGTCTCCTTCACTGGTTATAGACATTGGAAATGAATTACTTCTTGCTATAATTAAAGTTAATATTAATCTATCATTAAGTATGTGAAAAGCTGAAAACGTGGCATTTATTGTACAAAGCACTTAAAGATTGCGTGTGTTTAATTAATACCACTGTTTATTTGTTTGAAAGGCACAGTCCATACACTTGCATCAACCTCTCCTGTATCGCTGACAACCGGCTTCCCATCAACGAGGTACTCATCAAATGGCTGCTCATATAGAATCTCAAATCCGAGTTTTTCATAAATATTTTGTGAGTAGTTTAAGGATGCTTCTCCTTGAAGAGGCACTGACTCGAATCCTAGATGTTTCACCATATTCATTGCAACTTCCATGAGTTTTGACGCTATTCCGAGTTTCCGATATTTGTCGTGTACCCCTAATCCCATAAAATGGATTTGTTCGGTTACGCCAAAATGTTCGAAAAAAATAGCCCTAGTGGATGCGTACTGAGCTAATGCTAACAACTTTCGTCTGCCCTCTTCCGTGAACTTATCTGCTCCGATTGTCGTCCCGTCTTTTACAGCAAGCCAATGGTGTCACCTGTCTCTTCGTTAATTAACATAAACGACAAGTGCCCGTTGAACACAGTCTTCCAGCGCGCATCAGTTTCTGGACCCAAGGTCGACACGATACCGCATGCTTTGCTTAGAGGTTCGTCCTTACATATGTGTGTGTGTGTGTGTATTTCTAAGGATTATAGTCCCTCCACCTACGACAGGCGTCCTACCCGACGATTATAGGCACAATGTCTGGACTTTTATCTGTGTGTTGTTGTGTGATGTGATGATATGTCTACTTGAAGCAGCGAACTCAATGGTTTCTTTATAGTGCTGCCACACTTGAATACCACGCCGTAGTAGACATGATACCCCCACCCAACCAGTCACATTATTCTGACACTGGTCAATCATTCGTAGCACTACCCATTATTTGCTCGTCAGGCAAGTGTTACAAGTGACTACTCCATTTTTAAAGTCTTTGGTATGACGCGGTCAGGGGACTCGAACCCACGACCTCCCGAATGCAAGGCAGACGCTATAACCACTACACCACAATACATCGGTCGTCCCTACAGATAATTTCCGTCATACATTTTATAGCGGCAGCGTAGTGATCTTCTGTAATTAAAACCAGATTACCGCCAGGAAAATTCGCTTCAATTGTGGCTTTCTCAAATGCCTGAAATGAACAAAAAAGTTCAAACATAATTAAGTAGACCGATCCGGTTTTTTACGGTTTAAACAAACCAGTTGGCGTGAGATGTGTTCTACATAAAGCCCGGGATACTGATATGACAATTGAACCATAATGTATTTAACAGAATGATGTTTTAGAAACATATTTTAGATGTCTATGCAAATGTTTTAGATATTAAATTATTAGGATTCGGTGATGTTGGTGGACTTCGTTTTGTAAATCTGTGAATATGTGCATTATCTGTTCGACATGTTTGTATCTGTTTGGAACTGTATTATTGGAATATGAATAAATGATATAAGTAATATTAAAATAATTGATGAAAAAACAGATTATCCTAAAGCAGATTACAGCAGTACCCGGAGAGGCGGGTCAACTTCATAATGCTTACAACTTCTTGACATATTTAGTTTCGCAAACATTATTTTAAAACAGACAAACGGAGAAATATTGCCAATAAATAAATAGTCACTAAACCGGGACGTACGAGTACGTCACGGAATGGACGGACAAACCTTCGTTGGCGGGATCATAAAAATGCATAATATATAAACCATCTCAATTTTAATAGCCGAGAGGAATACTGTATTACCTTATCTATCCGTTCAACTGTCAGTGCTTCCATTGAGAATTTCTCTGACGTATCCATGTACGTATCCATGGACGTTATCTGGATGGTAAAACCACACCTGCTATTATTCCTAATTATTAATTAAAAACAAAACAATATGTTATCCCTTCGTTAATATCACTTTACAATGCGTCTTCTGTCCATTTTCCCACCACGGGAATATCAATTAAAAAACAAATTGTCGTTCGATATACAGATCTTTATAACCTATATTATATAGGTAACTAGTTATACAGAACAAACTCGTGACCTTACCCACCGACATCTACATGTGCGACCTGCAATGTCACGTAACTAAGCTGGTTAACGACGTTGCGTCGTAAACCTTCTCGCCTCTCACCGTTGCGGGTTCGAAGCTCACTGGGAGCTGGA
Source organism: Cyrtodaria siliqua (assembly GCA_037043455.1). Classification (NCBI taxonomy): domain Eukaryota; kingdom Metazoa; phylum Mollusca; class Bivalvia; order Adapedonta; family Hiatellidae; genus Cyrtodaria; species Cyrtodaria siliqua. The sequence goes on along the minus strand of JAWPHD010007084.1, from coordinate 62,319 downwards.
CTTGTTAGTGAGGAAGCGTCGAATCTTACGGATGGCGAGAGGTGTACAGTACTGGTTCTACTAAGGAAAAGTGGGTGGTATGCCTCCATCACAAAAAAATCGACCGTCATGTACAACCTGACATGTGTTGAAAATGACGTAAAACATCATACAAACAAACAAACCAAAGTAACTAGGCTATTCGTTTAATAAACCTTCTCACAACGATGAACAATATATGTATAATACCACACTTAAAAAAGTATTAGGTTTGCCCTTTCCCAACCGATTCCAAAAAATTGGCCCTACCTAAAAAAGTGTTTTTCCCCAGTTTTAGAACGTTTTATTTTTATTTTATTTTTATTTATTTATTTATTTTGTTTTGTTTTGTTTTGTTTTTAATGTCGACGGAATTCTTTATCACATTCTAAAGCATTGACGGTTGAGATTTACGAAAGCGGTTCAAATCACTCGCTATTGTTATTACCCCTCAAGCCTATATTGACCCTCCAAAGATATAGCAGTCAATTCTGTAATGACCCTAGTAAATGATTCGATCGACCTATATTAATGCTAATATATGTACATACCTTTTATTGTGAAACGCTATTTTGATAGATTAAGGGCGGACATTCTATATTGCAATCGTGTCGTGTTAAGTAAAGGCAGACATAATTGGCAGGAGGATCAATAACGAAGGAGTTGAATCCTAATGATACTTACAAGATAATTACAGAGTCATGTGTCCAGATGGTCAAAGAAAACACACCAGTAGATAATATGGGTGTAAAATTGTATTGTTTAAGTAATTTACAATATTAAATGCATATTATTAAACTGAAGGATTATAATTATTAATTGCAAGCACTGATTGTCTCAGAATTGTTAAGTCACACATTTTAATACCGGTTGTGTCCAACCGTTTTTCCCGTTCCTATGAAATCATCGCGACATCATGTTATTTCAACAAGATAACGCCAGGCCACTCAGAGCTAGAGTTACAGAAATAACGTCATGTCGGGATGATTTCCTAGAAACGGTAAAACGGTAGGCCTTATCCGGTATTAAAATGTGTGACTTTTGTTTTCTACCCGAGTGAGACAAACAGTGTTTGCTTTGTTAATTAATATCCTTGAATTTCAAAATATGCACTTATTATTATAAATTTCTTATACAGTCCCTATAAATTCTTTTGGACTGGTTTAATTTCAGTTGTATGCAGGCTTATCCAGAAAATTTTCAAGCGATAGCTGTTAGTAAGAAAACACACGATAAAAACCCATTTTTAAAATTGGCAGAGCGTCTATAGAATGTGATGAATGTGGTGAAATTACTCGGACTTGACATTGATTTCAGATTAACTTTTGACAACCACATTTCGAATATTTGAAAAAAAGGTAGCCAGCAGCTAAACATACTAACGGGAATAGGTAAAAACGTATGTACACTTAGCATGCTTAACAAACATACTATTTTTTAAACATTTGTTCTCTCAAATTTTCAAGAGAGAGCCCCCAGATTTTTATATTCAGCTTGTTTTTAGTTCATTTGAAAAACTGTTAAACAACGCCAAACTTCCCGCCTTACATGAAAGAAGAATGAGGACTGTGGCAATTGAAACTTTCAAAATTATAAACAATCTAGCGCCACCAGCCCTCTCGGACTTAGTCATTAAAACATAATCTAAATATAACTTAAGATGTACAAATATTCTTCACATTCCACAGGTTCGTACATCAAATTATGATTAGAATTCCTTCTGGTCTGCTGCCAGTGTTGTGGAATTCCTTTCCTGAGGAACTTAGAAAAAATTCTAATTTTAACGAGTTTAAAAGACAACTTTCACATTGGTTTGGTAATCATTGTAAATGTAACGTCTGTAAATTATAAATTATGTGAATCTTGATTCTTTGTTCACAACTCTGGGACAGCAACCACTGCCCTATCGTTAGCCTTTGTGTATTTACGTTGTATCCTGCATGTAAATAATGCGTTCATGTATTGCCTGCTTTGCTAGTTTTGCTTATTATTATCAACTTTTGTCAGATTTGATTATTCTTAAGCATTGTTAGCATTGTTAGTGTTGCCTATTATTAGTTTTGCTATTATTACTGTGCTAGTTTTTGTTTGTCTGCTTTGGTTAAATTGCTTTAGTATTCTGTGTTGTCTATGTTTCCTTTATTAAGTGCTTACTTTCTGCAAGCAGTCAGTGTCAATCAGTTCTCTTCATATCTGATATGAGGTGATAAGAGTTTTAGCACTTTTTTAACATAAACGCTTTAGCCCTGTATTATAAAATTCAGTTATTAATAACAAACAATCTCAACTAGTTCTTGACGGAGTGTAGCATGTGGCTTGTGCAATATTTGTCATGCTGTCCTCTGTAGGATTGACACTGGCTGTATGAATCTTAATTTTACATTGTACATAAAGTTCTTTTTTATCAGATTACTTAGATATTGCTCATCCCTCTAAGGTCTGTATTGTGTTATGCTTGTATGTGTTTTGATCATGCTTACAATGCATCCATTGTTTATTAGACTTTATATCATTTTGTAACTGTGCTTTTGCTTGTATTAGACTAATGCCATTTTAATCATTCTTAGATTATATAGCTATTTTATTACAATGTTGACTCTATTCTTTATGTTAATATTCGGTCCAAAAGTCCCTGAGGGCATATGTTATTTTGTTGTATATGTCTTGCATACTTTAAATAAAATTTATCTTATCGTATGTCCTTTTAACGAAAACAAACAGTGTGTATCATAAGATAGTGTTGTTAAGGTAACCCCCATCTACTTTTAAAATATCAAACTAATTTAAGAACTCTTCTGCGACAAGGACTATTACAACCTGACTTCTATCGTGATGTGATTAACAAACTTCCTAAGAGCCTTGGTCATAATCAATTCCACGGCAGCGTTTGATGCTCGTCTTTAATCTTGTTTTGTCGTACCCTTAACGGTTTGTTCTCCTCTTGCTCTGGCTTCTGCCAAGTCAATGAGTACTTACTTTGTAGCTTGTTAGGCTTTTGCTTTTTTTATTTTATATATACATGATCATTTATGTGTTTTATGATCATGTATGTCTTTCACACCGACTACAAATCAGTAGTGTTATTACTTACTGGTCCTCTCGGATCATCAATCCCAATCTGTGTGGCTTTAAAGTAGAATATCGCTTAAGCTGGTGCTAGGAAGCGTGAGAGGTGTTTCGCTTAACATTACCCCTCATGAACAGACTCAATAAAATCGAGTCTGCTACTTGTATCTCTTGTTTGTGTTTGTTGCTTTCAAGGGATCCCCTTTTCAGTATTTATTGACATTCACACTAACGTTTATTAAGTGCTGTGTGGTGCCCGTAAAAAGTCGCCCCGGATGCAAATCAGTAGAGTTATTACTTAATGGTCCTTTGGGATCATTCAGCCCAATCTTTGTGGCTTTAAAGTAGAATATCGCTTAAGCCGATGCTAGGTGGCGTTTACATTATCCCTCATGAACAGACGCAATAAAACCGAGCCTGCTGCTTTTATCTCTTGTTTGCGTTTGCTGTTTCCAAGGGTCCCCTTTTCAGTATTTATTTATTTATATTGCCCATTAATGTTGCTTTGTGTGTTAGAGATTATAACCTGGCGGGGATATCTTTACTGACACTGTACCGTTTATTTGGATGGCAATAGGGTAAAGAGTGAGGTTTGGTGCACCCTAGAACCTGGTTTAAATCCCCAGAGGCTTCTTTTGCCACTGACCGTTCCAAGGCGGTAGCCCTATTATCAACCCTTTTGTGTTTGTGATGTCATTCTTGCCTTTTATTCATCTTTACAGTTTTTACTGTTTGTTTCTCTGTGTGTTTGTGGTGACAGTCGTCCTTGAATATTACTTTTCCTGTTCGAGTTTTATGTCTATTTTTGTTAGGATAGGATTATATGTTTTCTTTTTTGGATATATACAGGTTTTGAACGCGCGCTTTTAAAGTAGGAGGTGGTTATCGCTTTAGTAATTACCAAAATTAGTGAGGTCGCCTCAAGAGGAATACGAGTATATAAAGCAAAGGTTTAGTATAGGAAAATGGTCAGTCACAATAAAATCGCTTGGATTAAAACACCCAATACACATAATCATTAACCTTCAAATACGCAACATTCAAAGGCATAGACTTAAACAAAAAGCCAACATTGTATTGATATGCATGCGACATACAAAATAACGAACATATAAAACTGGTTCCTTATATTTAAAATATTAATCCATACATATCAAAGAAACATATTTGATAAATACACACATAAGTATGTCAATTATCTAGCGACTTAAGCGGCAGGCCCGTAGCTAGAGTTTAAAATAGGCCCGAGGCGAACCCAGTCGGGAGGTCCGGGTGTCCTCTCAATCAAAAGACATTAGTTGATGAATTTTTCGAGTATATTTTTAGTACTGTTACACTGTTTTTCTAAAATATTTTTTTTTGATGAAGTAAAATTATAAACACACGTTTTCGTTTATGGGTTATCTATTTTGGTCACATCACTCACAAATAATTAAAAATAAATAAAAATAAGTTAAATGAATTAGAATTCGAACCTGAATCCACTTGAGTCCAACTTAAAGTAAGGACGCCTTTACTCTTACGGCCAGATTGTTGAAAACTCTATAATTTAAGAACATAGACTTTCAATCAAAATTCAATTTATAAAACGAACAAACAAGATTTGATAATACAAAAAAATTGCAAGTCATTTTACGCATGCAACAAAACGGGCTTTGTAAGATTTCTTAAGTTTTTTTTTATATATTTCTCAAAATCTATACTGTAATGCATCATGTCACATACAAGTAGGAAAAGGGGTGGAGAGTGGGGGTGCGTGGGGCAATATATTCTGACATGATGGGAGGGTGGAGAGTATATGTTGGCCCCCTCCCACTCATCTCAACAATGTTTTTTTCGAAAGTACGTATTGAATCACCAAAAATCAAAAATTAAAAATGTGCTTGGTATTGGTATTGACAATGCGGATAACATTAACCATTTAACATTGAAAGGTAGCTACATGTATTTTGTGCATTAAATTGTGTCAAACACAATCAAATATATGCATCTGGCCGCCACACCCCTCGAAATTAATACAGTTTAGCATTTAATTTTATTTCAGTCTTTATGGTTCAAAGAAAGCTTTACAGCTATCTTATATCATATTTATTTCCTTTCTATCAATACTTCTGCTTATTTGATAACCAAAATAACATCGACGCATCTTCGACCCAGCAACTCCGAGGCAGGCGCCTAAGTGTGAACTGCCTCAGTGTGCCTCAGCGTAGCTACGAACCTGATAAACGAGGTATCTATTAGGGAAAACATTTTAAATGCGTTTGTCTGGAAAGTACATGTTTACGTTAGATCAATTTATTTTAGAATGTTTGTGATCATGATTGCTATAGAATGAACGTTTGTAACGACATGTAAATGCATTTAAATTTTATTTTAAAAAGTATTGAGTACGTATTTATTACGTAAAACATGCTTACAACAGCATGTTTGCATATTATTTTAAAAATTGTTGAGTAGTACGTTGGAAGTTGTTGCTTATCTTACTTTGGAAGACCAGATATAAGTATGTCGTAGGTTAGCATGTTACATACTAATGCCTCTATAGAATTAACGTAAAAAGAAGAAACTGAAATGAAGCTATAAATGATTCTTATCATCATCAGGTGCCCATCTAGAATCTGAGTTTTTGTAGCATAACTTTTGAAAAAAACAAATGAAAAGCAAACACACACCACACTGGTGATGATAGTCATACGATATGCTGCTAACTTTTAATTTCTAGTTAATTCAGTGGTTCTTAATTCCAATTTAATTTATTAACTGATTTTATAAAATAAAAGGTTTGCCTACCTGCCCGCCCACCCACAATTTAAAATTAGGGTTGGGAAAAGGCCACCACATGCTTTTAAGGGTAGCCTAACCTCTACTTAATATTTTAAACCTTCTTGATTATATGTACTCACGGTAAATGAAAATGCACCACAAAACAAATCATTTTAAAAGTTAAAATTTGAGGCGTTTTGGACAAACTAATATATAATCCATATAACGAGTCGACATTTGACATTTTTTGTGAATATCTGGATTCAGTGCATTTTACACTGGTGATATGAAATGCACGTCCATGTTCGGTTTTCTTCAGTTACATCGCACAAAGGAATATATTTCTCTAAAACTGCCATGGCATAATACTGTCAGACCACAGACAGCCGGCACAGAGCTAGGATAGTAAAAGATGGACCAAAAAAAAGAGTTTTTATATATATATACATATTATATAATCCATGGTGTCGAACTCCTAAAATGGCCAAAAATCACCAACAGTTATATACTACTTGTTATTTATCGGTACGTAAGATAGCATGGGCAGCATAGCCTGCTCAGGTCACAAGCGGAATTGTATATAAAGAATAACACATAAACTGTCAATCTCTCGAACTTTGTACCAGAGAATCAAACATGCCAACTTGAGTGAATTTTTTCAGTTCAATGACAAGAAGATGGCACGGCCGGTACTACCTATAATTTATAGGTCTAACATGGTGGCATGCGTTTAAAAATACTGAATTCTAATGGGATGATTAACTCGAACGGATACCTGAAGCGTCGAAACTAAAAGTTGTCGTGGAAGATGTGAATTTCGAAAATTTAACGACCGAACCTATATTTTACCCTTAGCCGTCCATACCGATTCCAGAACGAGTTTATTTGTAACAAGATATCCGATTGAAAGAAGTAGCTACTTCAACTTAACAAATCCAATAGTTGTAATACTGTCGCTTCTATTGTCTTTGTACCAAGACGTCCGATTGAATTAGGTAGCTAAATCGTCCAATCGGATGTCTTGTTACAAAAAAACTCGTTCTGGAATCGGTATGGATCAGCATTTTTGATAACGAACGATGCATCATTTACTTACAATTGTTAAAGTTCGTTGGCGAGTTTTGAGTAGGTCCCGATAAGCTATTATACACAGTCAACGTTTATATCTAAAATGTTACGCCAGGACAGCCTTTACTGGTCCAACGCCTGGATCCAGATTCCTCCCGGGGATTAATAATTCAAAAATTAAGTTTCCTTTTAACAGCTGGCCTTGGTACATTTTATCTATGTTACGAAACCTGATACAATATATGGCTAGCCTCCTTAGAAGCAAGCCACAAAACATCATCACCATGTATACTATTGGGCTCGCTTTACTGTGCGGACGCGGCAATTTTCAACAGTCCATACTAAGTAATTATGATGCATATAATGATTAACAAAGTGTCGGCTTATCATCACACATGTTGACTGAACACCAATTCTCAACTGTACCTGGGAATAATCGCTAAAAGATGTAATCACGACAGTTTATATACATCTATTCTATACTGTCCGCAGCATAGACACGCAAAAGACCGTTCACACAAGCGTTTGTTTAGTGCACTGTAAATAGTCTCCCCGTGCTACGAATCAGTAGGGTTATTTTACTGGTCCTTTGGGACCAACGAGCCCGCAATAGGTGTATTTGAAGTAGAAAACTGCTTAATCCGGGGCTTGGGGGCGTGAGAGGTGCTGCTTCCTGCATTATCTCTCATGAACAGACTCAATAAAACCGCGTCTGCTACTTTATTCTCTTGGCTGTGTTTGTAGCTTCCAAAGGATCACCTTTATCAGTATGTATTAGACAGCATGATATTGGTATTCCAGTGCCGATAAGCGTTCCATTTTTTAACAGACTGCATAACCGAAAATAAAAAAACAGTCAGACAATTAATAGCCGGCACTCGTAAGTGCAAGTCTTAAACATCTGATAGTGCCTTTCCAATTAAGTTCATCAACATCATATTGACATAACAATTACCCAATCCTGAGATACACCAGAACCAATGTAACTTAACTTTAAACTATTAGACCTACAGTCTTACAGAGCTAGATTCATCAATAAAGATGATTTAATCTTCCACAATATTGTCCACTCAGAAGCAAACCTTCAAATAAAAACTGCTAAAAATCTGATCCCGTTTATTAAATTGTTGCCTACTCAGTCCGCAATGTTGCCTACTCAGTCCGCAATGTCCACATTTCAAACATCAAGGCCAATTACTTAGTAAATAATTCAGTAAACTGTCAATGTGTTCATTGTAAAAGTCTACCATATGGTAAAAAATATATCGAATATGTTGTGTTTGTATGTATGTATCAAAAGGAAGGTGGGAGGTCGTGTTCGTAGAACATTGGTTGTTTTGTAGCATATGTGTAAAAGGTTTAGTTTTAATATATGTTTTGATATGAAAGGATATATATATAAGTAATTTTAAAGGAAAGATGAGGTAATTTAAAAACATAATCTGTAGCAACTTCTGGAGAAACGATGTAAAGATTACAGACACTAGAATTATAGATTGACAGTCTAAGTTATTATAGAGTGAAGCTCGGGCGTTCAGTCATTCGTCGGTTAACATAGAAAATGTAATACTAATGTTGAAAGCAAACTGTCTCTAATATTCGATGAATTGAGGTCAAAAACGTAGGTAATGAGATAACTCGAAAATGGTGTCTGCCTCATATAAATTGATGAAAGCTAAGAAAGGTGGTGTCAATGACAAAGTAGATATAAAAATCGAACAGGAAAAGTAGCATTCAAGGAACCCAGTCAACCACAAAAACATAAAGAAACAAAGAAGAACTATATATAAAGATGAATAAAAGGCAAAATAATACATCGCAAACACACAAGGGTTGACAATAGGGCTACCGCCTTGGAACGGTCAGTGGCAAAAAATGAAGCTTGAGGTTTAACCCAGGTTCTAGAGTGCACCAAACCTCACTCTTACACATTTTCATACCAATAAACTTGACAGTGTAAATAAAGATATCCCTGCCAGGTTATAAGCTCGAACAAACAAGGCAGCATTAATAGGCAGTAGAAGTAAAACATATAAATGATCAGGTATATATAATATAAAAGAACAGAAGTCTAGAAAGCCACGAAGTAAGTCTTCAGTGACTTGGCAGAAACCAGAGCAACAAGAGAACAAACCGTTAAGTGTACGACAAGACAAGATTAAAGACAAACAGCAACCGCTACCCATCTATAAGGATTTAAGTAGACGTCATCATAGGGTTCACAATCTGTCCGGTCATCGCATAATCAAAGAGGAAAGCATAGTGGCGAACTGTAAATGGGTCAACAACTAAACATGCAGTGCGTTGCAAAATGATAGGGTCATAATCTCTTTTTATAAACGTTTTAACAATTTTAATAAAGATTGTATGAAAGACCAAGGATCTTACGAAGTTTGTAAATATCATCACCATAGAAGTCAGATTTTCCTTGTCGCAGAACAGTTCTTAAATCACTTTTATATTTTAAAAGTTGATCAGTGATACGATAATAAAATGTTGCAAAGGTTTTTCGAAGTTTATGTTAACGGTAGCCCTGTTGAAGTAGCTTTTTAGTTATACACATATTACGAATATTAAAGTCCTCAACACGACTACAAGCTCTAGAGAAACGAATAAGTTGAGAAACTTTGACTCCATAAGAAGTAGCCTGAGGAACTTCCCTATCTAAATGAGGATAATTAACAATATCAAAATTAAAATCAGCTCTCTTGTCATAGATTTTACTAATTATTTCGCCATTTTCAATAGAGAGATGTATATCAAGAAAAGAATCGACAGTATCAGAAATGTTATCTTTGTAGAATTGGAGTTCCTTAAAATAGATATTATTAACCATAGTAGAAAAAAAAAGGTTTGTCAATTGTCAACAGAGGATACCAATAATTTGTCTATAAACGGTAGTTCCATACCTGATAAAAATATTATCTAATAGGAAAATGAGTGCTTCACAAACGTCTTGGCAAGTCCACATAGAGTAACTGTCTAAACTGTCGTTAGTAAAACGCTTTAATATTGATACAGGCCAAAAATGTAGTTCATTCTCTAGCGAAAGTAGTTTGAATTAGAGCAATAAGCTTGTCTTTGATAAGGTGGTGTGGTAAGGTTGTATATAGTGTATAGAAGTCGTAAGTGCTTTTAGATGAAACTTGACGATTATTGCACATTTTATCAAGAACGTCTCCTGAATTTTTAATAGACCAAAATAAATTAATCCCAGAATTTTCATAAGTTTTAGTACAAAATTGTTTGTCGTGATCTTTAACGGCAGTAAAGCAAGAGGTTAAAAGCTTGGAGATGTTTGTGGTGGTACAGGCACTAGAATTCGAAATAAAGCGAGCTATTTACGATTTTTTATTAAATACGCACTCCGACCTACTGGAAACATTGCCATACTAGTCGATTGATTTTGACGCCAGAAAGACATGTAACAATATAACCGTGTATTGTGGGGGTTCTACGAACGCTATGATAAAAACTGTGACGATATTGAACGGAATTTCGCAATCTCTAAATTAGGAATCGAATCGCATTGAATATATAACGCTTGAGCGCATAAGTAAACCAGGTATTTAATCTCAGAATTTGTTTTGATATTGAAATCAATCTTAGCCATTCATATATGCTTAAAGGTATGGGTATTTCTATCGACCGTGACACATTAAAAGAGGCAAGAGAGGCCCACACACGGCTTTGGCCTAAACTAAATTGTCAAAGGTTCAAATAGTGTTCTCTTCAAATCTGCAGTACGACAGGAATTTACCATATATAGGTGTCAATGACATTGAGTTAGCCAGCGACATGCCCACTATGAACACTAGATTGATAGAGAGCACAGAAACTAGTTCCACTACGATACGTGTCGGTTATGATAAGTGTAGCAATGTGATAAGCGACAAGTCTCACTCGCCGGTGTATTACTCCACCAGGGTATAGTCTGGAAATCGAGATACAAAAACATGATATCTACCCATGTAACCAAATTCACGACATCGGATAGATGTAACCCTTTTACATATTTACATAACCACGAGGAAACTAGTGTTAACTGATATAGCCCATAAACCAGGGGTAGGGCGGGAGCGCATCATCAGAGACATTTGTAAAAGAAAAACAAGAAAAACAACACATTCGGGTGGTGGTGGTGATGGGGTGGTGGCATGGTTGTGGGTTGGGGCGAAATATATGGATAAACTGATAAAAAAAAAAAACACGTAGATATGCAAATATAAATGAAAAAAACAAAACATTCGGGTGGTAAGAATTGACCAAAACAACACAGAAATATGTAAAAAAAATAAATAATATATATATATATAATAAATCGAGTTTCGAGTGTGTGTGTGTGTGATGGGGGAGGCGGGGTGGTTGGTGGTGGGTGGCGGTGGGGGTGGGGGGGGGGGGGTGGGTGGGGGGGGGGGGGGGGGGGGTCAACATAGCTATATGTGTAAAAATAACAGAAATATGTAAAAAAAAAAATCAAGTTTTGAGTGGTGGGCGTTGGTGCGGGGATGGGGTGGCAACATAGCTATACATGTAAGAATTTACCAAAACAACACAGAAATATACAGTATAGTTATATATGTATAGAGGGAAATAGCGTTGAGCGACCCTCGGCCGATGGCCGCTGGACCGATCAACATATTTTATGACACAACGGGACTGGTGGCAAGCCGTCGGCAAAGGTCCCCGCTATGCGTGGTTCTCGGTCCCTAGGCCTTTTCAGGGTGAGGGCTACCCGAGTTCGAGTCTCGAACATGGCACATAGAGCTATATACAGTTATATAGAGGGAAATAGCGTTGAATGACCTTCGGCCGATAGCCGCTCAGCCGATAGCCGCTCGGCCGACCCACATATTTTGTGACATAACTGGACATGTGGCCAGCCGTCGGCAACGGTCCTCGCTACGCGTGGCACTCAGTCCCTAGGTCGTATCAGGGGAAAGGCTACCTGAGTTCGGGTCTCGAACATGCCACCTAGAGCTATATAGTAAAAAGCTTTGAGCGACCCGCAGCCGACGGCCGCTGGGCCAAACCACAGGTTTTGTGACACAACGGGAACGGTGGTCAGCCGTCGGCAACGGTCCTCGCTACGCTTGGCACTCAGTTCCTATGTCGTATCAGTCAGGGGGTAGGCTACCTGAGTTCGGGTCTCGAACATGACACCTAGAGCTATATAGTAACTAGCTTTGAGCGACCCGCAACCGACTGCCGCTGGGCCAACCCACAGGTTTTGTGACACAACGGGAACGGTGGTCAGCCGTCGGCAACGCTCCTCGCTACGCTACTCAGTCCCTAGGTCTTATCAGGGGGAAGGCTTCCCGAGTTCGGGTCTCGAACATGGCACCTTGAGCTATATATAGTATAGTTATATAGAGAGTAATAGCCTTGAGCGACCCATAGTCGACGGCCGCTAGGCTGACCTACAGGTTTTGTGACTCAACGGGAACAGTGGCCAGCCTCGGCAAAGGTCCCCGCTACGCGTGGCACTCTGTCGCTAGACCGTATCAGGAGAGGGCTACCTGAGCTCGGGCCTCTAACATGGCACCTAGAGCTATATACAGTAAAGTTATAGAGAAATAGCGTTGAGCGACCCTCGGCCAACGGCTGCTGGGCCGACCTACACATCTTGTGACACAACGGGACCATCTTGGACGCCATGTTTGATTTCTTTTTATTGTGTTTCACCTAAATTTCGGCTAGTATACATATGCATATTATACACAGTCTAATTAATATTTTGACACCAGTTTTTACAGCCACATATTTGCACAAAAAAAAAGTTTGTTTTGGTAATGAATGTGGTGTAACGTAAATTACAGAATAGTTTCATTAAGTTTGAAGCACTTCTCAACTTATATTAATAAAAGTACATTTATTATGTTTTTTACATGGTTTTGATTTAACAATGGATTACAGAAATCGGTGATTTTTGTCATTTTTTTCAACATTTTGCCCTAAAATGCCAATGTTTGAGCTCATATGTTATATATGATGCCAGGAAAAACTTGAATATGTATGCTGTGTAACAATCTATTGCTTCAGTTTGATAAGTTTATGTTCAAACTAATTAAAAAAAAACCACCAGATTCCGGCGATTTTAGACAAAAATACACATTTTTCGCCCCAAAATTAAGGCATTTTCAAACATCATGCGGTTTAAAACTTTTTTCTGTTTAATCACTGGGCCTTACCCTGCCCAAAAAGATATTTCTTTTTTCTATTGTATTAAATATATTTCTAATTGTATTACAGAAATCAGCGATTTTATTAAAAAAATATTTTTTTTTTACCAAAATCTCAATATTTAAGAATCAGATCCATAAATTATATGGTGGGACACGTAGAGATGTGTTTCGAGGAAGATACCATGGATTCAAATTGGTTCTAATATATACCATTCATTTTCTAAAAATAATTCCAGATTTCGGCGATTTTCGTCTAAAAACGCAACGTTTTCCGCCAAAACTCACTTAAGTCCCAACGCTCAGATGGCAGACATGTCTCATTTGGAAGCCTAATGTTTGTTCTTTCAAGAAATCATACCATACAAAACTGGGTCTACAGACAGCTCAAGAACTATAAGATTGTTAAATTTAATTTGTTTGGTCCACCTTCTCAACCCTTTTCATGTGCTCCTTTCTTTCGCTTTTCCTCATTCCGTCTTCCGCCAGATCTTACTGGAATGCTATCTGCCGTGACATACTTTCTGTTGAAACATCGCTTTATATTCTGTTGCTACGACGACGACTCGCTGTTCACTCGCAGTTCGCTAATATATTTTTGTGTGTTGTCCTTTATAGTAGACTGCTTCTGGAACATATATTTATCATCCATTATTGTCTAGTATTGTGAGGTAGCCTTTTCATAGTACTCCATGGTACTCCAATGAAGCTACTGTGCCATTACTAGGATACTAGCCACTGCATACTTTAGATGCGCCAGCCGAAGAACCAACGATATTACCATACTTACTACTCCTAGAGCAAATTTGAGGGCCAAGAAAGTGGGATTTTGCCGAATGGTGATGAAAGATAAGCAATGAATAAATAAAACATGATTTGGCTCCGCTGCGTATCCAATCATCATGATCATGTTATCCAACGATATTCTTAAATTCAAAACACACAGTCGCGATTGTAAGATTTTGTTTAAGACCATTATCACATGGCATTTATTCTACTAATCGCTTAAAAATTGCGTGAGCGTAATTGCACTGTTTATTTGTTCGAAAGGCACATACCATACAGTTTGATCGATTTATGCTCTCCTGTATTACAGACAACCTGCTTCCCGTTAACGAGGTATTCATCAAATGGTTGCTCAAACAGAATCTCAAATCCGAGTTTCTCGAAAATCCGTTTCGAGAAGTTTGAGGTTGCTTCCACTTTAAGGGGCACTGACTCAAATCCTAAGTGTTTCACCATGTTCATTGCAACATCCATGAGTTTTGACGCTAATCCGAGCTTCCGATATTTGTCGTGTACCCCTAATCCCATAAAATGGATTTGTTCGGTTACGCCAAAATGCTCGAAAAACTTGGCCCTAACGTCTGCGTACTGATAAAAAGCTAATGCTTTTCTTGTACCTTCTTCCGTTAATTTATCCGCTTCACCTTTGAACCCGGCATTTTCGGTTGAAGTTGCTCGCATGCCTATGATGTCACCTGTCCCTTCGTTGATTAGAATAAATGACAGGTGCTCGCTGAATACATACTTCCACAACGCATCCGTTTCCGGACCCCACGTCGACACGATACCGCATGCTTTGCATACGGGTTCGTCTCTACAGAAAATTTCTTTCATGAATTTTATAGCAGCTGCAGAGTTATCTTCTGTAACTAAAACGAGTTTACCCCCGGGAATATTCGCCTCTTGTCTGGCTTTCTCAAATGCCTGAAGTGAACAAAAAAATTAAAGGGATTATATGCAAATATCCAAACAGTTGTTTACAGTTCAATAAAGAAATGTATACCGCCGATAGTTTAATACGCATCATTTCAAATTTGAGTCAGTTCAAAATGGCGTATGATGTCATAATTTCATCTGTAACGTGCCTCTCTGTGGTTGACGTACAGAACATTTGCCCATTATTACAGATATCTGATCATTAGATGGCTTACAGTATACACAATTGTATATTAATAATATTTTAAAACAGACTAAATAAAATCAAAGATATTGACAAAATCAAGCGACACGATCCCAAGACTTACATAACTGAATGACCGGACAAGTCTTAGCTGCTGGAGGCATAACACTATCATAATATAAACAATCTCAACGTTAACAACCAGTCGGGGCACTGTCTTACCTTATCTATTCGTTCTACTGTTAGTGCTTCCAAGGAGAATTTCTCTGTCGTAGCCATGGCTGGTACTTTTTCTAAATGAGAATAAAACAACACCTACTTATTATTACTTAAAAGCAAAACAATCCGTTATCCTTTTTTTAGTATCACTGTAATGAATATACTGTCTATTTACCCACCACAGGTATATATCAATGTGTTAAAAAATGTCATTGTTCTACATAGATACCTTTACTTTCAGTTTAGTGATTAAGACATAATATATGCATGTGCTTATCCACCGACAAGTTGGCGACAACTATATGTACGTCCTGCGATGTCAGGTTACTATGTCATTCACGTCCTGCAATGTCAGGTTACTGTGTTATTCTTTCGACGACGAACATTTCAATGTATAACCTTCGTTCAATGGTAAGCATTACATGTACAACCTCTACTTAATCGTGATTGCATATCAGCTGTTTATAATAAACGATACAAGTGTTGACGTTCATTGGCGAGTTTTTTAATATCTATCAGAGAAGTCCGTTAAGTGGTCCAACGCCTGGATCTCACCCGGGGAATAATAATAGTAGGCTTCCAAGAGCCCTCAAGAAAAATAAATAGGTATAATTATGCATTAATTATAAATAACACTTTCTTTAGATTTACGAAAAAGACTATATCAGTAACTGAGTATAAAGTAATTAACGTTGGTGCTGTATGTCGTCAGAAAGAGAAGTGCAACTGAATAAATTGGAACTATAATACGATTCAAAATATTGAGCCATGAATTTTGGACGATTTCATTTTCAATGCACAAATAGGTAAATCAGGTAAAACTGCAAACATAAATATCAGACAGTTATTTGGCTAAGCTCAATATCTGCTTACTTACGGACAGTGTCCATTTAAATGTTGCTGTGTACATTACGATTTAAAGTAAACAAAAAGGTAAAAATACAAACGACCGATAGTTAAACTGTCACGGTCACTGAAAGTCAGCTGTAACAATCTACAGTTCAGTTAATATATGTTAGCCAAGAGAATGCCTTAGAATGGGACACCCCTAAAAAATGGAATTACCCAAAAATCAATACGCGATCACGGCTCAAAGCACAAAATCCCTATATAAACAATATATTATGAATTTGGACACCGAATGTATACTTCAAACAAGAGGCCCATGAGGGCCTGTATCGCTTTACTGGTTATATGGAGCATGTGGTAGGGAACACTACAATGTTATGCGCAACTAGGCTTGCCACTTATCATTCCTGCCATGTTTCACTGAAATCCAGCCAGGGGTTCAGGAAAAGTAGTCCGGATAAAGCTTGTGCATAAGGGGCCATAACTCTGTCAAAAATAATTCAACCGGAACATGGCAATGATATGCACAGCTTGCCTTGGAACTGATAATCCCTGCCAAGTTGCAATTAAATCTGGTTTCGCTGAAATTCGGTCATGGGTTCAGGAGAATTAGTGGGGAAAAAGTTGTTTGTGTAATAAATCTCCGCCAAAATCATTCAATGGGAACACATTGTCGATATGTATAGCTAGGCTTGGTACTGATCATCCCTGTAAAGTTTCGTTGAAATAAAGGCCAAATCAAGTCATAATCATTAATAATAACAATCTGGTAAAGTTTGGTAAAGATCGCGTAAAAAAATAAAGGCCCGATCGTGTTAACGAGGCAAAATATAGCAATTTGAACTAAAGCAAGGGCCATAACTCCGATGTTACTTGTTAGAAATGGCTGGTTTTCGAACTGGTCTGAGCTTTCATTGATGTTAACAACCTGGTAGAGCTTGAAAAAGATCATATAAAAAATGAAGGCCCTATCGTGTTAACGTGGCAAAATATTGCAATTATAACAAAATCAAGGGCCATAACTCTTCTGTTATTGGTCCGAACTGCCTGGTTTGCAAACTCAACAGAGCTTTCATTGATATCAATAATCTGGTAAAGTTTAAAAAAGATCAAATGCAAAATGAAGACTCTATCATGTTAACGAATCAAAATATAGCAATTTTAACTAAATAAATCCGCTGTTACTGGTCCAGACTGGCTGGTTTTCGAATCCTTTTCAGCTTTCATTAATGTAAACAATCTGTTAAAGTTTAAAAAACGTCGGATGAAAAATGAAGGCCCTATCGTGTTAACGATAGCAATTTTAACTAAATCAAGGACCATAACTCCGCTGTTACTGTCCCGAAATGGCTGGTTGTCACTGGTAAAGTTTGAAAAACATCGGATGTACAATGACACGAGGCAAAATATAGCATTTTTAACTAAATCAAGGGTCTAGATAGTCTGTCTACAAACATATCAGATAACGTTTTACTGGTTCTTAAGTGTATGAGCTTGTTTTAAACTTTTGCGAGATTTAATAATGCCACGGCACAGTCCGAAGCATATGGTCGGTACAAGATCTTAAGTATTTAACTCGATATGTAACCTATAAAGGAACATACATTTGTCACAAGCATTGATAGCCTAGATCACCAGCCTCGTTGCTCAAACAGAATCTCAAATCCGAGTTTCTCGAAAATCCGTTTCGAGAAGTTGGAGGTTCCTTCCACTTGGAGGGGCACCGACTCAAATCCTAGATGTTTCACCGTGTTCATTGCAACATCCATGAGTTTTGACGCTAATCCGAGCTTCCGATATTTGTCGTGTACACCTAATCCCATAAAATGGATTTGTTCTGTTACGCCAAATTGCTCAAAAAAAATCGCCCTAACGACTGCGTACTTCAATAATGCTAACAACTTTATTGTGCATTCTTCCGTGAATTCATCCGCTCCATCTTTGAACCCGACTTTTCCGGTTGTAGTTGAGCGAATGCCCATGATGTCACCTGTCTCTTCGTTGATTAGCATAAACGACAGGTGCTTGCTAAGCACAGTCTTCCACAGTGCATCCGTTTCCGGACCCCACATCGACACGATACGGCATGCAGAAAATGTATTTCATGAATTTTGTAGCAGCTGCAGAGTTATCTTCGGTAACTAAAACCAGTTTACCCCCGGGAATATTCGCCTCTTTTCTGGCTTTCTTAAATGCCTGGAGTGAAAAAAAACCTAAAGGGTTGGTTTGCAAATACCCAAACAGTTTACCGTCTATAGTTGTTTACAGTTAAACAAAAAACGTATACCGCCTATAGTTTAATACGCGTCAATTCAAATTTGAGTCAGTCCAAAATGGCGTATGAAGTCATAATTGTATCTGTAACGTGCCACTCTGTGGTTGACGTACAGAACATTTGCACATTAATACAGATATCTGATCATTAGATGGCTTACCAACAGTGCACAAAATTGTATATTAACATGAAAGTCATCTACTTCAGCAAAAGCAACTACAGGGTAAGTGTATTGTGTTAACGGCATCACCCCGCGGAGACGGGTCAACTTCATTCGATCGACAGCTTCTTGTCTATTTGAATTTGTTTTACGAGAACTATTTTAAAACAGACTAAATAAAAGGAAAGATATTAAACAAAAAGGCAAGCGACACACACCCGAGACTTACGTAACTGAATGAACGGACAAGGCTTAGTTGCTGGGGGCATAGCACTATCATAATATAAACCATCTCAACGTTAACAGCCAGTCGGGACACTGTCTTACCTTATATATTCATTCTACTGTCAGTGCTTCCAAGGTGAATTTCTCTGTCGTAGCTATGGCTGGTACTTATTCTGGATGAAATAATAAAGACCTACTAATATTCCTAATTATTACTTAAAAGCAAAACAATACGTTATCCCTTTGTAGTGATAATGAATTTACTGTCTATATACCCACCATAAGTATATATATCGTTTATTTACCCACCATAGGTATATATATCAATTTGTCAAAAAAGGTCATTGTTCTACATAACCTTTATAATTTAGATTAACTAAATAGAACAATGACTTTGTTTTAATTTAGTGACAAAGACATAATATAGTTATCGGGGTCTATGTTAATGTTTTCATGTATATAAAGATAAATTAGTATAAAAGAGAGTATGATAATGGACCTTTGGAAACGGCCGAGCACAACACATACGAAATATTGCAGTCTCGGTTTGATTGAGACTGTTCATGAGCTGTATTGAAATATTCTAGCTACCGCTCACGCCCTCTAGCCCCGGGTTAAGCAGAACTCAATATTCTTAAAATCAAAAGTACAAAATTTTAACCATCCCCAAGATGGCATGCATATGGCGATGGACATGGAGTGTACTTCATCTCCATGTACGGCGTATGGTCCCAGTATCTAATAAAATTAAAAAGACCCGAGGAGAGAAATAAACATAATGGAATTTAGTTGGGAGCAGCGGTTATGAAGCCTGCGTATCAAAAAGCAGACAACATATCCTATGAGTGGTTAAACAATTCCCAGAGCCTTTTATCGACCGGAGTAGTGGAACCGCCGAATTAAAAATTAAGTAAGAAAACAAAAGAAATTGAAAATGTACCACTGATAACTAAATATAAGTATCGGGCTCAGCGATCTCCAAAGATCGAATGAATAACAGTACTGATAGCAAGCGCGGGGAGACGTTTTACTGCCGCCAAGCAACGCCACTGTCCTATATAAAATACCGTTTTGCTATTCATTATGAATGTTATCGAACCCTCGAACTGAAGGTCAGCAGTAACAATATACAGTTTAGTTAATATATGCTAGCCGAGCGCATGCCTTTGAATATGACACCCATAATAAATGCAATTACCCAAAGATCAATATACGATCACGGCTCAAAGCACAAATCCATTTATAAACAGTATATTATGAATTTGGACACCGAATGCATACTTCAAAAACCAACAATAAACATTAGTAGATACATATGTAAAGTTACAAAGGGACACTTGTGACAAAGCAAGTACATTCTGATTATCTTTCTTCGCCAACCAATGTGGATGTATTTCTGAAAATTAAAGATCTG
Source organism: Cyrtodaria siliqua (assembly GCA_037043455.1). Lineage (NCBI taxonomy): Eukaryota > Metazoa > Mollusca > Bivalvia > Adapedonta > Hiatellidae > Cyrtodaria > Cyrtodaria siliqua. The sequence continues at coordinate 42,174 of JAWPHD010007084.1, read as the reverse complement.
TCTAAATAATGTACACAAAATAAACTGAAAGTACATCCAGTGACCTAGCCAGTCATGTTTTATCGGTCTCTGATTGACCATCTTAAAAGTTGATGGTCTGAAACTTCCTGTAAAACAGTCTGCTTCGGGCTGATATTTCGGTAGATACTTCTGGGGAACTGAACTAAGTATCCGAGAAAAGAGAGGGAGTAGCAAAATGACTAGTGGATTCATTTGTATAGAGTGTTCACGGGGTTGACCTTCCCCTTACTGGTCCAACCAAGTTGTCTGGGCGGTATCAACATAAATATTTCAAATTACTTAAGTTTTGTCAAACTAGCTTACATAATAAATGAAAACAGCATTAGCCTTAATGGGAATAAGGGAAAACCCGAAAAAAGGGAAAAACAGAACATAGCTTGAAACACCAGATTTAAATAGACAAAACATTAACCGTCTTTTTAGATAATAATAAAAATTAGACACAGAGGAAAGTGGGTAAAGCACTACAATATTGGGATTATCGACGTAAATCCTTTTATTGTAGTGCGGGTGTTAATTTACATGAGTTTGTGGTCACCCAGACTGCACAGATTGTGGCCCTCCTGTTTTTGTTAGTTTTACGATTTTGTAATGTGTACCCTACACCGTATATTCAGCCTTTCCAATGGCGTCGAGAAGGCAGATGGTTGTATATTAATACGGGAGATTAAAATCAAAATTATAGCATGTATCTCGGTCATTTATAAAACAAATTATGTACATATTGAAAGTGTATACCTTTGTTGTTATTTTATGTAAATTTGTAATAAACGTATGACCGATGTTGTAGGACTAATGTAGACTTTCATTCAGTGGACAGGTATATGGATATAAATCAAATGTAGGTCTATGACAGGTTCAATTAAAATATTTGTCGATTGTCGAATTTCAACACTCGTTTAGTTTGTTCAGTTCATAGGTTGTTATTAATTATGATTGCTTTAATATTTAAGTCAATGTATGGCTGTATTGCATCATCAGATTTCAACGCGGCATGAAACATCATTGCTGTTGTCCTGAATTGGAGTGGTGTTGAAGGCTGAGCTAGATCTATATCATCAACAAAGTAACTCATCTTTGTAGAAGGGAGTATAACGTTTATTAATCAATAACCTTTTAGTGCTTATATTCATTAATAGATCAACAAGTGTTGACCGAATAATTTAGTTGAAGGTCATTTTGAGATCATTTTGTAATTACATCACTGTCTGAATGATGCGGGCATTATCACGGAGCAGGTGTTAGACTGCTCCACACTGCTTAGGGGATATGCGCAGTGAAGCATTCTAATCAAGCGTCTTCTAAGACAATCTCATTATCTCCTTGTATATCTTACGGACAGATATGCTGATGGGGTCATTGGCATGTCGAGAGCTGCGGAGGCGTCCCAGGGTGCATTTATGCACAGAAAAAGAAGAAGAACAAGCATTCTTTCTTTGATTAAATTACTTTAAATTATTAATTTACTTCGATTTGGAAACCTGTTCTTGCAACTTATATTAGCTTCCTGGATAGAACCAGTACTAAGCAACGTGGATTAAGGATACATTGCATGGCCAAGGCGATGATTGAACTCAGGATTGAATATGACAGTGTTCAAATAGATGATGGATGCATACGGAAATAATCAGTTTTATTTTAATGTAATGTGCAAGGTGTTCATTTTAAGCAATTTATTTCAGAAATACAGTATACCTAACTACAGTCACAGAGCCATAATTGCCGTAAAGCAGTTCAGGATGCCGATGACGACTCAAGACGCAGAAACTTGATGAACCTACCAGTAAAATAGATACGGACAGCAGGAGCTGGTGGTATCTTCAGAGTTTGTGAGAAGATCGTTAAGCAACTGACGCATGAGATGGTGGAGTGGCTACACATTGTTACAGAAGATGCAGTACATATGCAAGTCGCAGTCGGAATCTGCAAGCGATACGGTTAACGGTGGATGGCAAGTTGTCGCTGAAGGAACAAATGTTGCAACGCTTACGGAAACATGACTCGTTTTATACTTTATTATGGTTTTAAGTCAGTTGGGGTAATAAAAAAAAGAAAAAAGAAAAAGAGATAAAAAAGAAAGAAAAAAAATTGATAGAATTGTGGTTTGTAAAATATGACTACCCGGTATGATTTTTATTTTTATTTTTTACACTACTTCCTGTTGTTCATGTTGTTGTCTTTAAATGTTCAAGGCATTTTGTTTTTGCATATTACCGCAGACTTAAATTCACTTGAGCTGTTATTAGGTCTGTGATATTACTAACTGTTGATTATATTGCACCAGTTATATATTTAAACATGGCATAATAATAAAAAAAACAATTATGCAAGCAACTTCAAAGTCCAAATTGAACTGGATTAATAAATGAATAGATTGGGAGGCTAATTTGAATATAAACAAATAAATAAAAATACTGCCGTGGGTCCCTTTAATCACCGATTTAGTAGAGCTATAAAAAAGGGAACGCTATATAAGTAAATACAATTCTGGCGTCATTATGATGATGATGTCAGTGATAACTTGTTGCTGATAATGCATATATTATTTAAGTACTATTATGGAAACAATTTATGTCAATAATAAGTTGTTTGTCCACATGTTGTTAATGAAATGTTGAATTATGTTGGCCAATTGATGTTATGGTCGTCGTTAGGCTTCTGCTGCTATTATTTATTCTCCAGGGCTTATCATGAAATTGTGGTTGTTGTTGACAGTAATTGCAGTGTTTATGCAATAGGTTCAATAAAATACTGCTGATAAGTATACCTCAACAGTTTTTTGATTTCAGCTAATTTAAACTTGCTGCTGTTGACTGCTAATAAGAAGGTTTATAAAATGTCCAGTGTTATTTGTCTAGCGATCCACTTGACACATTTCTTTGTTTGTGTACAGTGATGTTTTCATTATAGTGGCTGTTGTTTTGTATACTGGTGTGGTTGCTGATGCTGCTTACTTATAACTGGATATATGTCACTTATTCAAATCTTTGTTTTATTTCATTTTCTCAAACACTTTGCCTTATATTTGAGTTTGTGTCAGTATCAAGTTGACCTAGGGCCAGTCAAAAGTTCCTGCCAAAAAGGTGGGTGTAACGGCGTGATGTTGTGGACAGGTCATAGAGGCTCAGTGTTGGTATTGTATGTAAAGTTCCATTTCTTACAGTTATACAAGTTGAACGTAAATCACACAGCGACATTTCAAACATTGCGAATGTCACATGTATCCAAAATATTTGGTGTAAAATTTGGGAATATATCCCCAGAATTGGTTAATACATTGACTTTGGATTTATAAGTGGCGTTCCATTCTCCAAGACCTTGGAAGAATTTGGATGCTTTTCATATGGTTTATTTTATGGCTATTCCATTGGTTCGATGAGTATTATTTATCCCGTCATTGTTACACAAGGCATATCAAATGGCATCGGTAATTATTTAATTTTTGTGTGTAGGTGTAGTGAAAAGGTTTATTGTCCCTTTGCCTTTCATATGACGTAATGAATGTATTATTGAAGTTGGGATTGTCCCTGCCCTATATATAGCACTGAGTTCTGTGCATGGTCACTCAACTATAATAAGCACTTCTATGCTATGTCCTACTCGAAATAAAACTGTTCTATACATTATCCAAATTTAAATTTTAATAAAACACTTATCGCATCAATTATATAACACCTTTAATCCTCCTTTTAATTACAAAGGGAGGCAATTATATATACTATAAACCAAGTAAGGTGTTCTTGCAGGCACAAAATGGTAATATTTGTCCAAACTGTCCAGATGTTCAGATTGTGTGGAGAGGTGTATGTGCCGGTTGAGGGTGTTTGTTATTCGCGGGTTCTTAAAATACCCATGATTGAATGTGCGTGGAGTGGGTTGTGAGTCGGTAACTTGATTCGGCACTCCAGTTTTAAGGTTTAGCCTGGCTGGCTTAAGCCGTTAATTGCGTGGCTATAGAGTTTGGATACTAAAAGTTTGTATGTTATATATATACCTCGTCATCAGTGGGTTTGTCACCGGTGTACATACCTTGTAAAATGTGGATGTTGCTGGCGGGATAGCTGCTTTAAATGAGGTTGTAAATGGCATTCATGAGTCAAAATCAAATCACTATTACATCTTCTTTATTTATATCCAGATAAAATGGTTTTGCATTCAACCTTTAAAACGTGGGTTAGTTTACTTGAAAAATATACATATTCCTAGTTTATAGTTAACGGAGCATAATAGAAAGTATTTGGAAATTTGGAAATGTTTTAGTCCTAGTTTTCTTGAATATAATTATTTACATAGGTGGTTATTCAAAAGCTAAAGTAAATTGTAATATTGAATTAATTAATGGGTGGCAGAGGTGTCTGCCTGCGGTTGGATGACATTATGGAACAGAAGGAACATTGAAACAGATTTTTCATTGAAACACACTTTTTAATTCGTGTCTACCGATTATAAATTTACTTCTATGCATGGTAATGTGTAACTTAAATTCACTTCAATGACTGGCATGTGTATTAAAGAAAGCGGGGAAAAAGAAATCACTTCTTTGGGTGAGGTTATGTCTGGCTGGAATAGCATTTAGATGGTTTAAGTGGAGCCTGCCCACACATCAGTTGGACTTGTGGCCGTTTAATAGTCATATACCGATTAATCGACTGCAACTGATCATCAGATTAGGCATTCGATTATGATGATCGTTTATGATGAGTCTTAATGTTAAAATTTAAATCAAACATGATTATCCAGGAGACAACAGTTAGAATGTATAGGAAATACTTCATAAAAATAAAATGCTAATCATAATCCCAGCTGGGGTTCTATGTAAAAAACATATTGTAGTTAATGTTACTATTGTAACTAGCTGTCCAATTTTATCCCAGCTGTGGTACTATTTGAATGACAATGGCAATTTATGTTTGTATGGTAAAACCCTGTCACAAAATGTCACGGGTAGAGCGTGTTGTTCGTACATAACTCTTGTAAGCAGATGTTAGTTATACCCTAATTCATTGTTTAGTTGAACCACATTCACAATGTTCATGATATATTCAGGTAACACGGAAAACCATGCACATTTTAAGTGGCCGCCATAGGACGCCCGGAAGGGCCGTTTAATAAGTTTAGTTTTGTGCTAATGCATGTAAACGTATAGGTCTATCTCCTTAAACGGCAAAATTGTGTTAGGGTCCTTTCATGTAGATTTTAATACATTGCTATAAAATCCATTGTCTTCTAGTTCTGGCCGGGGTTGCTTGATAGTTGCTTTGTTTGGAGCAGGAGTTGGACGGCGAAATTCACAGGCAATATGTGGTCAGTATTTATGTTATTAACTTTTATCGTACATTTGTAGTCAGTGGGCGGCGCCATCTTGGTTGGCGGTTACGACATCCAGTTAGCTTTGATGTTTCTCAAACATTAACTTGCGACTAGCATATGATTTTGAAGTTACGTTATTAGATGTAATTATTGTAATTGATCATTAATTGGAAAACAATATTAATTTGATAACGGTGTATAATAGGTGCATTTGTTAACATTAGTTAACAATGAGATGATCGACTAGTATAACTGTTCGACGCGTATACATAGCGCTGTATAATATGGGCATTAGTTGACATACATGTGTGCATGCATAACTCAGTGAGTGTAATATACGAGTGATTTGATAACGTTGTATATTACATGTATTAGGGGCATTGGTTAACAGCGACGTACATGTCGTATACATGGCGTTGTAGAATATGTATACATTGCTACTCATCATTAGTACAGCTTACATATATTTATTAAATAATGATTTGTTTGGGTAATGATAATTATGCAAGATTGTTATGTTTATCAACCGACATCTAAAACGTATGTATAATTGCAGCCTAAGCCATCCAGGGTTGGATATAAGCCATCCAGGGTTGGATATAAGCCATCCAGGTTTGGATATAAGCCTTCCGGAGTGGAGCTAATCTTCCACGCATAACGTCAAGAGCGGTGGAGACGGTCTCCCTATATGCGCAACATGGCCAGGTTCTAGTAGCGACAACCCCTGGGACACGAGGTGGACCCGTTATCAGTCCTCATTGCAGGAACATCATCCACAACCTCAGTGGAGGTTAATCATCATACATATCGCGTCATCAACCCTTATAGAAGGCATTTGATGACAATCACTCATTGGATTCGCGCATCATCATCTTCATGAGCTCTCGCGCATCACAGTTATCGCGCTAGATCATAGATCAACATTGTTATAACTTTAACAACACTTTAGTATCGTATACATTCAGTATTTGTTACAATACCAAGAACGTCTTAAACGTTCATGAGAACATTCTTTTCATATTTCATCTGTGTATTCGCTTGTTTGTTTAGATAATTGTATATATATTTATCATATTTTAAAAGTTGCATTAAACTTATGTAAATGCATTCACCGCCATTGATTCTTTCCTGAGTTAGCCCTAACCACTAGGGTCATCTTGCGACAACTGGTGTCAGAAGTGGGATTTTGGGCGACTTCGGAGGGAAAGAATCAATAAGTGATCTTTATTATGATATACTAAATCTCTACTTATTATTTGAGAATTGTGTACCACCCTCTGATCCATCAACACGACTGTGGACGATCACGGCCACAGCTTGGAAGACAAGTCAAGACACGACAAGGGTAGGGTAAGTCCAAACTGTTTTCTAAGTTCTTTCTTGGCGCGAGGTCGCAGTGGTCTACACGATTGGGTCTGAGGCATGTTTGCTCCATAATTTGGGTGTTTGTTTTACCTCCCTTGATATACAAATAGTATCCAATTTGGTTGGCGAACAAGACGTTCTACTCATGTTGTGACACTCGAGTATACTTATATTGATGGGAGAAGTAAATTTACATGTACATGCTATACACATTTCTATGATTGTTTAAGGTTTATGTCCAATATCAAATATAGATATTTTATGTAGTGTATATGTTTTGTGGAAGCTAGATACTATCTATACATAACCGTTAGTAGTTAGCGCTAGTACAAATGTGTATGTACCTTGTCCTATGATGATGCCCATGTATTTACTGAGGATACAGTGACTTCTTTAGAGGGACTACAGAAGCACTATGTATGGACGACCCGATGTATGATTTAACGATAGGGAACATAGAAGGTTCAGTACTTCCGGTAGTGTCCGATTTTAGGAGTAGCATAAGATATGCAGTAGAGACTAGAGCACAGGTTCAGAAGCAAGCTCAGGCTTATAGAAAATTAAAGGGTCCTCAGCCGTAGGTGACATATCCAAAGCGGAGTTTATAGCACAAACTCAAGACGAGACGTTAGAGCCTTGTAAAGTGAAGGCCAATGATGGGGTAGTGAAGAAGTGTAAAGGTTCCGGTAGTTGTAAGTTTGTACATAAGAATATATTATTGTACAGAGAATTTGAAGATAGTGGTGGTAGACAGTTTCACCAATTAGTGGTACCTACCCAGTATAGAACGACAGTGCTTAAGGTAGCTCATGAGTCGATTATGGGAGGTCATTTAGGCGTAAAGAAAACGTCAGATAGAGTATTGGCAGAATTTTATTGGCCAGGTGTTAGTGGAGATGTAACTAGGTATTGTAGGTCCTGCGATGACAAAGGACAGTACAAAAAGGTCGAGTGACCAAAGTACATTTAGGTCAGATGCCACTGATAGATACACCATTTAAGTGGGTAGCCGTAGACATAGTTGAACCAATTTTTCCAGTGTCGGATAGGAAAAGTAGGTACATTATAACCATGGTAGACTAGGCAACTAGGTATCCGGAGGCAGTAGCATTGCCCTCTATTGAAACTGAGAGAGTAGCTGAGGCATTAGTTGATATGTTCAGTAGGCTAAGTGTACCAGAGGAAATGCTGACTGATTGCTGTTCACAGTTTACGTCAGAACTTATGGCTGAAGTTAGCAGGTTACTGTCTTTGCGTCAAATCATGACAACACCGTATCACCCTATGTGTAACGGGTTAGTCGAACGATTTAACGGGACGTTAAAGCAAATGTTACGGCGTATGTGTACAGAGAGACCCAAAGATTGGGACAAGTATCTCAATGCTTTTTGTTTGCATTTCGAGAGGTTCCACAAGAGAGTTTAGGATTTTCTCCGTTTGAGTTATTGTACGGTAGATCAGTTAGAGGTCCCATGACGATTCTTAGAGAGATGTGGGCAGGTGAAGTAGATAGTGATGAGGTTAAGACTACATATCAGTATGTGTTAGATCTGAAGGAGAAACTAGAGGAGACTTGTAAGATAGCTCAAAGTCAGTTAGTTAAGGCAAGTACCAAGTACAAACGGTACTATGACCAGAAAGCTAGAGCTAGGAAATTAAAGATAGATGACCATGTGTTACTGTTACTCCCGACCGACAATAACAAGCTGTTATTACAATGGAAAGGTCCGTTTTACGTTAGAGGGATAGATAACACTATGGATTACCGTATCGAGATAAACGGAAAGTTAAAGACCTTTCATGCGAATATGCTGAAAGAGTATATCAGTAGAACAGATAATGTGCAACAAGGGGTGTTAACTGTAGTTAATGTTGCAGTTATTGAGGATAGTGAGGAAGGCAGTAGTGAGGACACTAGTCCCATGTATTTTCCCACTAGTGTAGGTAAGGAGACAGCAGACGATGTAGACATATCGGACATGCTTAGTGTAGTCCAGAAACGAGAGGTAGATCGTTTACACTCTGAGTGTAGGACTGTTTGGTCCGATAAGTTGAGACCGACAGATGTAATGCAGTGTAGCTTTAAGCACACTTTAGCAAAGCCGATTAGGGAAACGAGAGACCCTACTCCATTTCGCAAACAGTATACTGGTAATGCGATGGATGCGATGTGTAAAGTTGGAGTTGTAGTGGCAGGAAGTAATGTTATTCGTAACAGTAGAGTCGGTGTCATAGACCGTGGAGAGGACAATTTTAAGTCGCCGCACATAATGACAGGTTTAATACAATAGTATAATAGTGAATTGAAGGGTATTGTACGATAGTAGTATATGTTACGACAGTGTAGTGTACAATTGTAGAATAGTGTTGAAATTGCAATTACATATTATAGTTAGGTTATAACTGCAGTGGGTGTTTTCCGGAAGACGGTCGTTGTACTGGCTGAAGGTTGCATTCCTCGGTAGTAATATTTAACACTCAAGCGATTGAGCGATCAGCTTGACATGTACGTTTTGTCGCTCATTTGCTCGGAAGAATTAATAGTTTATTAACGTGTAAATATTAATTATCATTTTGTTGAATATTAAAAGTGTAGCACTTTCTTTAAGTGGGGAGATGTCACGGGTAGAGCATATTGGTCGTACATAGCTCTTGTAAGCAGATGTTAGTTACACCCTAATTCATTGTTTAGTTGAACAAAATTCACAATGTTCATGATATATTCTGGTAACACGGAAAACCGTGCACATTTTAAGTGGCCGCCATAGGACGCCCGGAAGGGCCGTTTAATAAGTTTAGTTTTGTGCTAATGCATGTAAACGTATAGGTTTATCTCCTTAAACGGCAAAATTGCGTTAGGGTCCTTTCGTGTAGATTTTAATACTGCAAATTTAGCCAGGTATGTTACGGACTGAACGGGGGAAATAATGGTTTGGGCGTAACGTTTGCTATAAAATCCATTGTCTTCTAGTTCTGGCCGGGATTGCTTTGTTTGGAGCAGGAGTTGGACGGCGAAATTCACAGGCAATATGTGGTCAGTATTTATGTTATTAACTTTTATCGTACATTTGTAGTCAGTGGGCGGCGCCATCTTGGTTGGCGGTTGATGTTTCTCAAACATTAACTTCAGACTAACACATGATTTTGAAGTTACGTTATTATATGTAATTACAGTCGAACCTCGATAGCTCGAAGTCAGCGGGACCATAGGGATATGTTCGAGACATCGGTGGCTTCGAGGCATCGAGGTAACGGTAAAAACAAATATATCTATCCGAATTTGTGTACCACCCGAAATAGTGTTACTTGTGTACGTGATGTATCGTTCTCGGTATGTTTTTTATGTTCATGCATGTTTGTTTAAACCTCATAACGGATATATATAAACATGTAATTTTTACACTGAAAATTAAGAAAAGCTGCAATAATGTGTTTGTTTTATCATTTATTTAAAGAATTATAACACTAATAGATTTCAACATACATTCCGGAAGTCCGAATAATGAGAACAAATTAAGACTGGTTTCCGTACATTATTTAATTAGAAAATCAACCGTGTTTAATTTATCGTAATTAACAGTAAACGAAGTTCACTAAACATAAATTGTATCTGTCTATTATAGCTTTTCAATCATAAATGTTCGCACCTTTAACAACCAACTTTATCTATTTTCGCACTATGATCGAACGTGCTACAAACAAATACAAACGCGTCAACAATTACAATTAATATGGCCGACGTCGCATGGCAACGGATCATCACCTTCGTTTAAGCGAGGTTTAAATTCACACAAAAAATGGATCTTCGGACCGTAAAAAGTATTCGGGCGAGCCGGGGTATTCGAGAAATAATATTTGAATAATCGAGGTTAAATTACATGGAATTATATAGGAGTTGTGTCGGGACCGGAAAATGTGTTCGAATTACCGATGGTATTCGAATCACCGGTGTTCGAGCTATCGAGGTTCGACTGTATTGTAATTGATCATTAATTGGAAAACAATATTAATTTGATAACGGTGTATAATATGTGCATTTGTTAACATAAGTTAACAATGAGATGAGTGACTAGTATAACTGTTCGACGCGTATACATAGCGTTGTATAATATGGGAATTAGTTGACATACATGTGTGCATGCATAACTCAGTGAGTGTAATATACGAGTGATTTGATAACGTTGTATATTACATGTATTAGAGGCATTGGTTAACAGCGACGTACATGTCGTATACATGGCGTTGTAGAATATGTATACATTGCTACTCATCATTAGTACAGCTTACATATATTTATTAAATAATGATTTGTTTGGGTAATGATAATTATGCAAGATTGTTATGTTTATCAACCGACATCTAAAACGTATGTATAATTGCAGCCTAAGCCATCCAGGGTTGGATATAAGCCATCCAGTGTTGGATATAAGCCATCCAGGGTTGGATATAAGCCATCCAGGTTTGGATATAAGCCTTCCGGAGTGGAGCTAAGCTTCCACGCATAACGTCAAGAGCGGTGGAGACGGTGCCCCTACCTGCGCAACATGGCCAGGTTCTAGTAGCGACAACCCCCGGGACACGAGGTGGGCCCGTTATCAGTCCTCACTGGAGGAACATCATCCACAACCTCAGTGGAGGTTAATCATCATACATATCGCGTCATCAACCCTTATAGAAGGCATTTGATGACAATCACTCATGTGATTCGCGCATCATCATCTTCATGAGCTCTCGCGCATCACAATTATCGCGCTAAATCATAGATCAACATTGTTATAACTTTAACAAAACTTTAGTGTCGTATACATTCAGTATTTGTTACAATACCAAGAACGTCTTAAACGTTTATGAGAACTTTCTTTTCATATTTCATCTGTGTATTCGCTTGTTTTTTTAGATAATTGTATATATATTTATCATATTTTAAAAGTTGCATTAAACTTATGTAAATGCATTCACCGTCATTGATTCTTTTCTGAGTTAGCCCCAACCACTAGGGTCATCTTGCGACAAACCTGCGTTTGGGTTCCTGATAATGTAATAGCTGACCATTTGATGATTTGTGTTGACCATATTTGGATCATTTGTTGAATGTTTTTGTTGTTGGCGAGACAAATCTCTTCGATTCTGAAGTGCGTCAGCCATACCTCCATTTGAGGATTGATTACTATTCACTGCGGTGCCCTGCTTCCACCCATTTAATGGCGGTGGCTCTAGCGGTGCCCATGTCCCCACTTGTGGCATGTGGCAGTAGGTCACAGCATTGTGGCTTTCTAGGTTATTGTTATATTTACACGAGCATATTTGTGTTTTACTTTTATTGCCTATTGATGCTGCCTTGTTGGTTAGAGATTAGATCATGGCGGGGATTTCTTTATTTACACTGTCCTGTTTTAATGGGATGACAGTAGGGTAAGTGTGAGGTTTGGTGCACCCTAGAACCGGTTTAAACCCCCAGTGGACTACTTTGCCACTGACCGTTCCAAGGCGGTAGCCTTATTGTCAACCCTTTTGTGTTTGTGATGTCGTTTGCTTTTATTGTTATTTTTGCCTTCTTGTTTGTCTGTTTGCATGTTTGTTTCTGTGTTTTGTGGTTGACTGTCCTCCTTGAATGCTACTTTCCCTGTCTGATCTTTTTATATTTCTTTAAAGGGACGCAGAGCAATATTGAATAATTTCATTAAAATAAGCACCTCCGGGGTTTCTCATTCAAATATGATTTTCGCTTTAAAGCTGCTTGTATATAAATTTAAATTAAAGGTAATACCATGTTCGAGTTTTCAATATATTTTCGTTAAACTAACACGGGATTATTAATTAATTAAGTATTAATAATTATTTCCAAATATGCAACTTATGAAGAAACACTTAAGGGACGCCGCGATTTTTACAGAAATCCAGATTGCCTGTGTCCCTTAAATATAAATCAATCTGTTTCAAATATACATTAAACTAAATTGCGTGTTTGAAACTTATTTTACTAACGCTAATATATAGGGTGTTACTTTTTTATAATATCCGGGCACATTGCTATTATGTCATATATTGAGAAACATATTTTTATAGCTTAATATTGAATACGATTATGCTTTGTTATGATTGGAAAAAAAAACTGGTTTAAAAATAAAGATTGAATAACGGGTTAAATGCATTTATACGCCGATATATACATTATAGTACATAGTATGAACTGAGAATTCATTACTTTAAAACACACACGAACGACAAGAAACATTCACAAATGCACGAATTTAATGGATCTTATAAAAAAAAAAAAAAATGACGGGAAGCCGTGAATTTAAATAAAAAAGATCAAGAGTGCCGTGTTTCCAAAGTGAAATATAATATTTCGAAATGTGCAAGTATTATCGTCATTGAGAGATAATTATATAAAAAGTCATACAGTTATTTCTAATAAGATAAACTTATTAACTTAACTTTGAAGAATTCGATTTCCTGTGAAGTTAATTAACGTTTACCAATTCCAATAAAAAACGTTATACTTCATTGAAATGTGACGAAATAATTATATCTGGTTAACTTTTATTTTATTCCTCATTAGTTGTACAACATGATATATGCCCACAATACATGAAAAAGTACAAGAACGAAAGTAAACATATATCAGATAGTTTTCGTCTGCTCCTATAATTATATTGACCAGTGCACCTTGTACTCACTCGCATCATACAAATAACATATATTGAAAAGGAAAGTAATTTCAGCTTGTTTTCAATTGCCGCTTTAATTATAAATTGTCAATATTCGTCGTAAATCATAGTTGAACATGTTATGTCGCCTAATACAATAATACAATAAAGTATGCATAATTAAAATTTAGGATTGGACAATGTATTATTTCTTTCGTTAATTGTAACTGGCTGATTGAAATAAAAGGGAGTAACTGACGACTCTATGTCACAACATATGATTGGCCAACGTTTACGACGTTGAGAACCCCAACTGTGATTGTAATCGTCACTAATGGTCAGTTAATGGCCCGTGGACACTCTTAAATAACAATTCAAGATACCAGTCCTATATACTTTGATCGAAATGATTTGACAAATAAATATGAGTAATTATTAATACAGGTATAAGGACAAACATATTATATCAAACGTTTTTTTATAAGATATGTATAAATTCGACAATGGACATAATTGCGCAATACGAATACTGTTACATACGAAAGGGTAAAGTCGTCTGGCCTGAATCAGGTGGAGCTTATGAAAATTATCTTTTCGACTTGTTAAGGCTTGTGCTTAAGTGTAATTTATGTCAATAGAATGCATTATTCGTAGTACCACACATTTCTTGTAATTACATTTAACTAGCCATGTTTTCGACCAAGCTGAAAGAGTATTATGGTCATCGTGTAGGATGTCACAATCTTGAATATTGCTAATCTCATGATACACCTTGGTATCATCCGCAAAGAGTTTACTCTTAATTATCAAAATAATTTAAGAACTCTTCTGCGACAAGGACTATTACAACCTGACTTCTATGGTGATGTGATTTACAAACTTCCTAAGATCCTTGGTTATAATCACTTTCATCCAATCTTTATTAAACTTATTAAAAAGTTTATCAAAAGAGCTTATGACCCTATCATATTGCAACGTAATGCATGTTTAGTGGTTAACCCATTTACAGTTCGCCACTATGCTTTCGTCTTTGATTGTGCGATGACCGGACAGATTGTGGACCCTAGGATGACGTCTACCTAAATCCTTATATGGGGTAGCGTTTGATGTTTGTCCTTAATCTTGTTTTGTCGTACCCTTAACGGTTTGTTTTCGTGTTGCTCTGGCTTCTGCCAAAAAATGAGTATGAGAATGGACCTTTGGAAACGGCCGAAAACGACACATACGCAATATTGCAGTCTCCGTTTAATTGAGACTGTTCATGAACGGTAGTGAATAATGCTAGCTACCGCTCAAGCCCTCTAGCCCCGGGTTGAGCACAACTCAATATTCGTAAAAACAATAGAACATCATTTTAACCATCCCGAAGATGGCATGAATATGGCGGTGGACATAGATATCTTTGCTTCCCCCATGTCAAGCGGAGTATGGTCCAAGTATCTAACCAAATACTTTGCCCCTAAGAGCGAAATAAACAAAATGGAATTTAGTTGGGAGCAGCGGTTATATAGCCTGCGTATCACAACTAACAGCCAAAAGACTAAATTAAAAAGCAGACAACATATCCTATGAGTGGTTAAACAATACCCAGAGCCTTTTATCGGCCGGAGTAGTGCAACCACCGAATCGAAAATTAAGTAAGAAAACAAAAGCAATTGAAAATGTACCACCGATAACTAAATATAAGTATCGGTCTCAGTGATCTCCAAAGATCGAATGAATAACAGTACTGATTGCAAGCGCGGGTAGACGTTTTACTGCCGCCACACTGCACAAGCAACGCCACTGTGCTATATAAAAGAGTGATTTAAACATATTGTATTGCCATATAATATGCAAACGGGTTGGGCCACAAGTTCTAACAACATTAGTTACGGCCCTTCCCAACACAATATATTACAAAAATGTTCATGGCTAAGCTAGTAGTTACATAGTATATATACACATTGTTGGTTTAACAATTACCATATGCCTGAGTATACCTGAGATTAGTTCCATTAGTTGTTGTCAAATATGGTATAGAGAGAAGAGATAGGAAGAAGCAAGGTAGTGATAGCAGAAAGCGAGATTATAGACATTCAGTACAGTGAGTCAGAGCAGTATGCACCAGTGGTAAGAACTTTGTAAAATATGCTAGTTTGTAAAGCGCTTGGTTTCGCTAATGTATTTTTGGAAAGCATTAAAAATTAATGTATTTTCTTCATCTGAGAGTTGTTCTTGACCGAAAAGCAAAGTGTTTACTTAGCGGATGAAAACGTCGAGTGGATAGAAATAGAGTAAGTCGTTGTATGTGAAATCTATTACAATTAAACATAAAATGTTCTGCATCTTCTATTACATGTCCGCATTCGCAACTTGGTGATGGTCGTAAATGATTTGTATAATGATCGTAATTAAGATTGCTACATGACTTACGAATTCTCGCGTGTATAACGGTAAGTGGTCACGGACCATGTAAGAAGAAACTAGGAACTGAAGGGCTTACATATATTAAGCTTTTAAGTTTGCTTTTAAATATAGCAAGAGATTCGGAGTTTCTAGTTTCGACTGGTATTATTCCACAGGGTAATAGATGATGGTACAAATGATCTGGAAAAAAATTCCGGTCTTCTTGCCATTGTCTCATAGTTGTTATTGTTTCTTAGGTTATAAGGGTTATTTTCCTGGACAAATGGAGGGAAAAGGTTAGTAACATAAGGAGGCATTATGCCGTTATTGACTTTATAAACGATGGCAAGATTTTGTGATTTACGTCTATCGGATAATGAGAGCCATCCGATTTGAGATAATAATTTTTGTATTGATACTGATCATGTTAATCCAGAAACAATCCGTGCGGCATCATATTGGAGTTTTTCAAGCTTTTCTCGATCGTAGACAGAACACCCATCCCACACAATAGATGCGTATTCTAAGATGGGACGCATGTACGATAGGTAAATCTGATTAAGTGTTTTACGATTCAATTTGAATTTTAAAAGTCGCATTAGGCCTAAAACGTTTGACGCAGAAGCTATTATACTGTTAATGTGTTCACGCCATTTACCATCTGAACTCAATATTAATCCCAAATGTTTATGGATTTCTACAAGTGTAAGCTGAACGTCATTTAAACGTAGCTGTGGACGGCGGTCCATGCGTGTCAGAGATAAAAATAACACTTCAGTTTTATTTGGATTAAATTGAACAAGCCACCCTTTCAACCAATCTGATATAATACATAAATCGTGGTTTAAAATACCTTCCATATCGTCTATGCTAGATGTGGACATTGAAAGAGAACTGTCGTCTGCGAAAAGACGCGTTATAATTAACATGTTTTCGGCAATATCATTTATATAAATTAGAAAAAGCAAAGGACACCGGACTGATCCTTGTGGCTCTCCGGCTTTCAACATTTTTGTTTCAGATGTAGATGTTCCGGCCCGAACACTTTGAAAACGGCCGGATAGGTAACTTGATAACAAACTTAAGAGTTTATCGTCAATGCCGTGTTGTTTTATCTTAAATATGAGACCCTGATGCCATATACGATCAAAGGCCTTTGAAATACCATTAAAAACTATACACGTAAACTGTTTGGCATCGAAAGCTTGACATATATGGTGGTACATGTCCATAAGTTTGTAGGCTGTTGAGTGACCTGGGAGAAAGCCGGATTGGTATTTATAAATGAGATTGTGAATATGGAAAGGGTTATACATGTGTTTGAAAACTATCCTTTCCATGACTTTTCTTACACAGCTAAGTAGCGATATCGGTCTATAATTGCTAATAAAAAAGTTTGAGAGTGGATCTTTGGAAACGGCCGAGACATACGAAATATTGCAGTCTCGATTTGATTGAGACTGTTCATGAACGGTAGTGAAATATGCTAGCTACCGCTCACGCCCTTTAGCCCCGGGTTGAGCAGAACTCAATATTCATAAAATCAATATTACATAATTTTAACCATCCCGAAGATGACATGCATATGGCGGTGGACAAATGGATCTTAAGTCATTGAGTAATTGCTTTGTGGCTTTTTAGACGTTTGTTTTTTATATTACATATACATGATCATTTATGTGTTTTTATGATCATTGATGTGTTTCGCCCCGACTACAAATAAGTAGTGTTATTACTTACTGGTCCTTTGGTATCATCAAACCCAATCTTTGTGGCTTTAAAGTAAAATATCGCTTAAGCCGGTTCTAGGAGGCTTGAGAGGTGTTGCACTTTACATTTACCGTCATGAACAGTCTCAATAAAACCGAGTTTGCTACTTGTATCTCTTGTTTGTGTTTGTTGCCTTCAAGGAATCCCCTTTTCAGTATTTAATTACTTATATTGCCTATTAATGTTGCTTTTGTGTTAGAGATTATAACCTGGCTGGGATATCTTTATTTACACTGTCCCGTTTATTGGGATGACAATAGGATAAGAGTGAGGTTTGGTGCACCCTAAAACCTAGTTTAAACCCCCCAGCGGCTCTGTTTTGCCACTGACCGTTCCTAGGAGGTAGCCCTATTGTCAACCTTTTAGTGTTTGTGATGTCTTTCTTGCCTTTTATTCATCTTTAAAGTTGCTATTTGTTTCTCTTTGTGTTTGTGGTTGACCTTCGTCCTTGAATGCTACTTTTCCTGTTCGATTTTTATGTCTACTTTTGCTAGGATGGGAATATATGTTGTTTTTTTTGGATATATACAGGTTTTCAACGCGCCCTTTTAAAGTAGGAGGTGGTTATCGCTTCAGTAATTACGAAAATTAGTCGATGTCGCCTCACGAGGAATACGAGTATATAAAGCAAACTTTTCGTATAGGAAAATGGTCAGTCACACTAAAATCGCTTGGAAGAAAACAGCCAATACACATAATCAATAACCTTCAAATGCGCAACATTGAAAAAGCCATCATTGTATTGTTATGCATGCGACATACTCACAAACAAACAAACATATAAAACTAGTATCTTATATTTAAAATTGTAATCCGTACATATCCAAGAAACATATGTGATAAACACACACATAAATATGTCGATTATCTAGCGACATAAGCGGCAGACCCGTAGCTAGAGTTTAAAAAGGCACCGAGGCGAACCCAGTCGGGAGGTCCGTATGTACTCTCAATCAAAAGACATCATGTGATGAATTTTTCGAGTGTTTATTTTAGTACTGTTACACAGTTGTTCTAGGATTCTAAAATACTTGTTTATGAAGAAATATTATCGAACAGTATGAGATTGGACCTTTGGAAACGGCTGAATACGACGTATACGAAATCTTGTAGTCTCGGTTCGATTAAGACTGTTCATGAAAGGGTAGTGAACTATGATAGCTACCGCTCACGCCCTCTTACGTGAATATCTGGATTCACGTAAGATTTTTACAGATGATAGGAAATGCACACAATTTTCGGTTTTCTACAGTTACATCGCACAAAGGAAAAGTTGTCTCTAAAAACGTCATGGCATAATACTGTCAGACCACCGGCAGCCGGCGCAGAGCTAGGATAGTAAAAGGTGGACTTGTGATTAAAATATTAATTAATTCACTTCTGGACGAAAACTAAAGTGGCGTTTGATGTTTGTCTATGATCTTTCTTGTCGTGCTCTTAATGGTTTATTCTCTTACTGCTCTGGCTTCTGCCAAGTCATTGAGCACCTTCATTGTGGCTTTCTAGGCTATTGTTTTTTGTATTATATTTACACGAGCATATTTGTGTTTAACTTATATTGCCTAGTTTGTTAGAGATTAGATCATGGCGGGGATTTCTTTATTTACACTGTCCTGTTTTTATGGGATGACAGTAGGGTAAGTGTGAGGTTTGGTGCACCATAGAACCGTTTTAAACCCCCAGTGGCCTACTTTGCCACTGACCGTTCCAAGGCGGTAGCCCTATTGTCAACCCTTTTGTGTTTGTGATGTCGTTTGCATTTATTATTGCTTTTGCCTTCTTGTTTGTCTGTTTGCGTGTTTGTTTCTGTGTTTTGTGGTTGACTGTCCTCCTTGAATGCTACTTTCCCTGTCCGATCTTTTTATATTTATTTTTATATATATATATTTATATATACATATGATATATATGAAGGTGTTGAACTCCTAAAATGGTCAACAAACACCAGCAGTTATATACTACTTGTTATTTATCGGTACGTAAGATAGCCTGGGCGGCATAACCTGTTCCTATCACAATGTATAACGAATACAACATAAACTGCCAATCTCTCGTACTTTGTACCAGAGAATCAAACATGCCAACCTCAGTGGATTTCTGTTCAATGACAAGAAGATGGCACGGCCAGTAATACCTATAATCTACAGGCGGTGGCATGCGTTTAAAACGACTGAATACTGATGGGAGGATTTACTCGAACGGATACTTGAAGTGTCGAAACTGAAAGTTGTCGTGGAAGCTGCGAATTTCGATAATTTCACGATCGAACCTATATTTTACCCTTACCCGACCATACCGATTCCAGAACGATCTTTTTTGTAACACGATATCCGATTGGAAGAAGTAGCTATTTACTTAACGAAGCCAACAGTTGTAATACTGTCGCTTCTATTGTCTTGTGTAACAAGACGTCCGATTGAACTAATTAGCTAAATCGTCCAGTCGGATGTCTTGTTACACAAAAACACGTTCTGGAATCGGTATTGATCAGCTTTTTTGATAACGAACGATACATCATTCACTTGCAATTGATAAAGTGCGCATTTTGCGTAGGCCAGCGTAAGCTATTCTACACAGTCAACATTTATATCTAGAATGTTACGCCAGGACATCATTCACTGGTTCAACGCCTGGACCCAGATCCATCCCGGGAATAATATTTTAACCATTAAGTTGCCTTTTAACAGTTACCGCTTGCCTTGGTACATGTTTTCTATGTTACAAAACCTGGTACAATATATGGCTAGCCTCCTTAGAAGCATGTTACAAAACAGCATCACCATGAATACTAGCGGGCTCGCTTGACTGTACAGACGCGGCAATATTCAACAGACTATACTCAGTAGTTATGATGCACATATGATTAACAAAGTGTAGGCTCATCATCAAACATGTTGGCTGAACACCAGTTCTCAACTGTACCTGCGAATAATTGCTCAAATCTGTAATCACGACAGTTTATACGCATGTATTCTATACTGTCCGCAGCACAGACAGGCAAAAGTACCACTCACACTTGCGTTCGTTTAGTGCACTGTTGCGGCTGTAAAGAGTCTCCCTGTGCTATGAATCAGTAGGGTTATTTACTGGTCCTTTGGGACCAACGAGCCCGCAATATGTGTATTTGACGTAGAAATCCGCTCAAACCGGGGCTTTAAGCAATAAACTGTAACACCCATATAATCTACTGATTAAAAGTGTAGGCTCATCATCAAACATGTTGGCTGAACACCAGTTCTCAACTGTACTTGGGAATAATTGCTCAAATCTGTAATCACGACATTGTATACGCATCTATTCTAAACTATCCGCAGAATAGACACGCAAAGGTACCGCTCACACTTGCGTTCGTTTAGTGCAGTGTGGCGGCTGTAAAGAATCTCCCCGTGCTACGAATCAGTAGGGTTATTTTACTGGTCCTTTGGGACCCGCAATAGGTGTATTTGAAGTAGAAAACCGCTTAAGCCGCTTAAGCCGAGGCTATGGGGCGTGAGAGGTGCTGCTTCTTACATTACCTCTGATGATCAGACTCAATAAAACCGCGTCTGCGACTTTATTCCTGCCTTTCCAACTACGTTCAACAAGATCATATTGACGTAACAATTACCCAATCCTGAGATACACTAGAACCATTTTAGTTAACTTTTGACTATTAGACCTACAGTCTTAAATAACTAGATTCATCAATAAAGATGATTTAAACTTTCGTATATTGTCCACTCAGAAGCAAACTTCATCTAAAAACTGCTGAAAATCAGATCCCGTTTACTAAAGTTTTGCGTTCTCAGTCTGAAATGTCCACATTTCAAAAATCAAAGGCAATCAATTAGTAAACTGTCATTCTGTTCATTGTAAAACTCTACCATATGGTAAAAATTAGATCGCATATTTTGTGTATGTATGTATGTATCAAAGGGAAGGTGGATGGTCGTGTTCGTAGAACATTGGTTGTTTTGCAGGATATTTGCAAAAGGTTTAGTAGTAGTATAGAAACTGCGGGTACCAGGCCAGTTTTCCCTCGCGGGGAATGAGAAAGCTGCTGAAATATGCCAGGGGGAACTCAAGCGTAACTCTCATTTACACCACCAAGATCTAAATGTAAGTCACGCCTAAATCAACACCCCAACATATTTCAGCAGCTTTCTCAAGCAACCCCGTTCAGGGAAACTCGCCTGATACCCCCAGTTTCTACACTACTAATCAATCCGGTTTGCCATTTTAATAACATAACATTTGCAACTCGTTAGGAGAGCGCAATTTTATTTTATGTCTACTTTCGTCGAATCTACTTTCGCCGAAGTTGTTCAATAGCATTTGCAACTCGTTAAGCAAAGTCAGACGGAACCGGGCAGTAGTCTTCATCATCGCTCTGCATATCATTTTACTTGTATGCTAGCGTATCTTGTCCATTATCTAATATGTACCGTTTATCATCATAAGCTGATAAACTTTTTTTATTTATTGCATAGCTGCTTATGTTATGCTTTTGTGATCTAATAACTTTCATCTCATTGCTGTAAACAAAATCTTTTTATAATCGTCATGTGCTATCTGTTTTTTAACAACACACTTTTTAACACCCTTGCATTTCTTTGCGCTAACCTCATTATCTAGCACATACGAATATAGTTTACTTTGCAACCCAACAAATTCAACAATAGGTATTCCACACGTTTCATCTTTCATCTTGCCAATAACTTTTTTATTATCATTAAAATGAAACTGACTTTTTGGATCATAATCACAACTATCAAACAGTTCTTTATCCTTGTAAAAGTCTGCGTACACATCTTTTGTTTTTATTTCATAACACAAGGAATCGGTATCAGTAAATAATAACTTAGCTTTTTTATCATAATTGTTTTTGATATAGTTGTAATGGAAATCATACACCAAATATTTTGACAAGTCTAAAATACACATACCAACATAAATAGGACGATTTAAAACTAATCGTTCTTTTATTCTGTTTACAGCAAATAAATTTTCATTAAACATTTTACAAGAAATAAATGAAGGTCTTGCCGCATATTTTAAAAGAACCTCCTCGTCGTGAGTCAATTTAACATTAATTCTTTTTCTCAAGTTTTCCATAGTTTTGCCAAAAACTGAATTGTTCATCAGTTTGAAGAAATCCTTTTCAAAAGCATTTTTATCAGCTGTCCTCTTGGTAGTATTAAAATCTATGTATGTCTTTAACCACTCTGATTCATCAAACTGTAGTATTCGATGTATTTTTGTCACCTTTAATCCAAGCGTTTTGTACAATTCTAAGTTTCTAAAATGCACGACATACTTTTTTTTTATTTTTCAATGTCGTAACAAGTTTATTAACACTACAATTTCCTAGATTAAACTTTTGTTTTAAATTTTTACAATAGTCTGACAACCACTCATCTTTTATATTTAAACTTTCTGGGGCGAGAGGTTTCATTATGCGAGTCATGTAGTTTTTCGGGATACTCGATATCGCACTCAACAATGTAATTTGATTTTCCTTTTTCAAACTTATCAACCCACTTGAAGTTGTCAGTAGGTAACGGTTGACACATGGCCCAACCGTACAAGTTATTAGCATCAAGATATATGATGTACTTGCTTTCTTTTTTCTTGTCATAGTTTTTCATATATTTATTGTTAGCCTGTGAATATCTATTTGCAATATAACTCGTACCACCTCCTAATCCTTTTTCCACAAACAAATATTGGTCAATATCAGTTATTAAGTTAAGTTGGATACCAGTCATCTTGAGGCATGCATCCCAGGCTAACCCAGGACTACTGAAGTAATGGCAAGGATCTTATTTGTAATACTCAATGCACATTTTTCTAAAGTTTTCAAAAACATCTGTCAGCAGCAGCACATCAGTCTTAAGATACAGATCATGATATTCTCCCGTATTTTTAATCTTAAATGTTTTCCATATGTTTGTAGCATGATCGTAATCTGCATCTGAAATGTGCTCATCATTTAATTGAGAATAAAAGCTATCTTTGCCGGGTAACTTAGTATCCCCGAAGCGTTCAAAACCGTTCATGTAATCATAAGGATAAACGCCTTTTCTTTTTAGCAAGTCTAACTTTTTACCACTGTATTCTTGAGATATGTATTGAAACGACGGAACGTTTTTTACTAGATTATCAAATGATTGAGACATGAACTGGACAATATCAATAAACACTAAACTTTTTCCTAACATGAAAGCCATATACTTTTCCATGTTATTCGGTATAACATTTATGTTTTGTTTAAACTTTCCGATGTGCTGCATTATAAAGTGAGAATCATATCCTCTCAAGTTATGAAACACAACAGGTATTTTTCTTGTCAACCTGAAATTAATATTACAAATGTCATGAGCGCTTCCCCTATACTTCCCAGTTATGTGGCAATGGTCCCTGACTTTTCTGACGGAGTTTTTGTATGCCACTGTATAACCCGCGTCGCCTTTTTTGAGAGTTGTTGCAAAACCATTACCACAAATATGACATGATTTAGATTTTTTGAATCTAGCTTCTTCTTCCTGTGACATTACTAGATCTTTTTTTAAAGTTTGCATTCATAGTTTTTTTGCACCACTTTTCTTCTTCTATCATTTTTTCCAAAAACTTTTAAACAGCATTTGGTCCTCTGTATGTCGCAACTGGTTTTGAATATTGATCATCATAACAACAAACAACCTTATACCCATAACTGCAATCAGTATGCTTTTGATATGCTTCCGTATGTGATTTTTTAGGATTGTTTGATGCTGAAGAAATACTTTCGGTTACTGCTTCAAAATCAGCATATATAACAAACGGAACCATTAACTGCCTGTCATAGTTTTTAAACTTAACTTTTTCATCTTCGTTTGGCATTTTTATTGCTTGTTTTCCATTAAGTGAGAGACAATCAGTTTTATGTTTTTCCAGAACTCTTTCTTATGTAAAGCATTGTAGGCATGTTTTACAAAACCATTGTTTTTCATTGTGCGCTGTTTGATTATACATCAAACTGTTAAAGTTTTTTATCCATACGTAATGATTTATTTCTTCTTCGGTGATCAAAAGCATATCACATGTTTTTCCTGCTTTATTTTTTGATATGTACAAAGGGTATACTTGATTATCTTCATATCCAAATATGTTAAAACAAATGTTGTTTAGTTTTTCTATTTTTGGGATTTGTTTGATAGTAACTAGACATGTTATTCCCTTGTAATCAAGATCATCAATATACATTTTGTACTTTGTTATTCTTTGTGGTTTATTATTGACAGGGAATTTATAAGCCAAATGGCACCATCTAAAGCATTCATTATCTTTTTCATTTTTTATATTTATTAATCCTTTTTTAGAATTAGTAAGTTCTTTTGGTAAATCCAAATAAGAGCTACCTCGTAGAGGCTGATACTTTATTCGATTTATATAGTGTGCATCTACTGATTCAATTTGCCAACCACTTCCCAGCTGAAGCCAATTTCCAATTCTATTTATAATTTCTTCTCGTGCTTTGTCTAATGCTTCTGATATTTGATTTTTATTTAATATTATTGCAGCCTTTGAGGTAAAGTAAGCTGTTTTGTATATAATATCAAAACTTACTATTTTTTTAAAAGTAAGTTTTATATCAACGCTTAATTTAAATCCACCTGTTTTTCTTAGTTCTTTTTTAAGAAAGTTTACAACTTTTGATTGTGTTTTTTGTAGTTGTCTGAGCGGATCATTACTGACAACATTTACTTTAAAAACCTTGCTATACTGTTTGGGGGATGTTTCAATTTCTCGGATACTCATTATATAATATTACATGAGATTATTTCTTTAAGCACCTATTATTTAATTAATTATTTTGAAGTAAAATATTTATTTCCTGGTTAGATTATATTATTTTTTTTATTTATCCATACATAATAAGTTTAATTCCTCGTTCAAGTAAAACATCATAGTGGACAATAAAAGAAACTTTGTATAAAGTTGGATGGTAACTGGTTGCCTCTGAAATTTGTTTTTTACACAAAGAACATAGTTTGTTTATATCTCTTTTTTTATTTTCCATGACAGTTTTAGTTGTTTTGCCATTGTTATGATTCTTTCTGTCAAATCTTGAAAGTTGAAAAAAAAAAAAAGCTCAGCATCTAATTTACTGGCATCTTCAAATTCAACCGTTTGAGCATGTGCTATTTGATCTTTTTTAAAGTTATTGATTTCAATTTCTACTTGTTCCATTATAATATTACATAAGATAATATTGTTAAGCCTATATTTAAATATATGATGCTATAGTATAATATAATGAATTGCAAATATTGTGAAAGAGTTTTTGATATTATTGATCCTCCTGGGGTGTGCACAGATTGCATCTTATTTTACATGACTAATAAAAAGAAGCTTTGCAAGTATTGTACCAGGACCAAACTGTGTTACAAGTGTACACACGCATGTGTGAATTGTAACGATACTTGTGAAGTTTTCGATAACGAGCGTGTCTGTCTTAATTGTGGCACTCACAATGGTTATAATCTTATCACAGGTTACAACTACAGCCAAAAGAAAACTATTTACCTCAGAAAGTATCATTTAGATAAATACTTGGTAGCATTTGATTTGTCTTCTAAAAATAGACAAAGATTTGAGGATTTGTTTCACAAAATTGTAAAGATTTTGGATAAGCTGGAAGGCCGGAAAAGATCAATTAAATTTGAATACATTTTTCAGAAAATATTTAAAATATTAAAAATAGAAAAAGAAACAAAACCGATTAAAACAAAATCAACCAGAGATAAGTACGATAGGATATGGAAACAAGTCGAATTACGGCTTAATGCCATGACCGTTTAACTTGAACCTTTTCATATACATTTCCAGAGGTTCTGTAAAGTTATCATTCTTTTGAATCTCTAATATTTTATTGAAGGTAACCCTAATTGCCTCTTCGTCATTTTCTAGTCCTGTGGTTGTTTGGACATATGATAGAAGTTGTTTGAAACTCCTATGATGTGTTTTTAACAAAGTCTTTTTTTCTGCTATTCTTGTTTTACTAACTAAAACAGCAACTACTGGAGGAACTGCACCAACTGCAGCTACGAAAACAGGAATTGCCGGAACCAATGCTAATACAGCAGTACAACCAATTATTCCACTGGCAATCAGTAATGTTGTGTTTATAATACCGCACAATTTATAACTGCGTCTGTATGCAGCCACAAGTCGCGTCAAGTGATCAATTAATTCTTCTTTGGTTTTCATGTATAATTACAGTTAGACAATAATTTAATTAAAATATTTAAAAAACAGTTGCTCGTGTTCTTTGGGTGATATTTTACCTATTTTTAATAATTCATCGATTTATTTATCAGTTGCGGACTATTATTTCCTGATTCGATACTTCCGCATACCAACTCTAGATCATCCATCAAATCATTAGGATTATTGTAATATTCAACATCAGCACAACCTCCTAAAATCTTTTTGAACTTTGAAGAACCCTTGTGAATTGGTAAATCAGATAATTCTGTTAGTTCCTTGGAAGCATTCTGAGACAGCTTTGAATAAGTTTTTCCATTGTTGTAACGCTTTGTTATCAAGTCTATAAAATCATCATCTACTTTTATATCTAACACAACTGCTTCTCCTTGATTGGCAATAAGTTTGTGATAACCAATAAGCTTAGGTAAATCAATTTGTAACATTCCATAGCGACCATCTTTGTCGACTTTGTAGGAATTTCTTTTTTGTTGTAATCCTTTGCCTGAAAAGACTTCACTATGCACAAGTATTGCATCAATTCTTTTTTTATAATATTTTAAAGCATTTGACTCGTTTACCAAAGTGCTTTGAACTTGTTTGTATTGATCTTTCTCAGTTGCATCCTTTACAGTTTTTAAATGTTTAGTGACTGTAGCCCTGTCGTGACCATTTTGTTTGATAATATCACTAAGCCGTTCGAGTATGTCTGCAAGTTCTTGGTCATTATCTTTAACTACACTCGATAGTAAGGGTAAGTCATGTAGATTTATCACTTCTTAATCGATTCCAGCATCTAGATTAGCAGTAGTTGGTTCTTCAGCGAATAACTGGGGTAATCCCTGGTACGTTTTTTGTTCTTGTACTTCCTCGCCTATTGCTGCTGGAAGAGCGGCTAATTGATGACTTATTTTTGGAAGAGAAGCTAACTGCTCGGTTAGCTGTTCTGACTGACTTTTTATTTCGATAGTTACAGGTTTAAATATTTCTTTGTACAAATCACGACTAGCTCCTTTTTCTAGTCTTTTTTGAGTAACTTTATTCTCGTATTCTTTGACAAGCTCACTCGCTTTTCGCTTTTTTTCTGCTAATTCTTTCCATTTTAACAAAGACATGTATAATATAAGGTTAGATTAAAATAAGATAAATTAAGACAAGTTGATATGAGTTAAACCAAGTTAAGATAACTTAAATCGAGTATTATGCAGTTTTTGTTTTCTTTTTAGTAGCAGGCTTAACTACTTTCTTAACCGAATGTTTAACTGCTTTTAATTTTTTTCTGATGTGTCTAATATTTGCATGTGCTTTTTCAGACTCATTTTGTATTTTAACCAACTTCTTTTCCAGACGTGTTACCTCGCCGGGAGATTCAGATTTGCTTAACATTTTATTTATATGCTTCCTTTCTGCTTCTAATCCTATCAAATAAATAGTATTTGGTCGTTCTTCTGTTTTCGACAAACTTCCTGGATTTTTCATTGCCGGTCTCCAGGCAGGATCTGCATCTTTTTGTTTTGAAGGTCCTGGGATATTCATCTTAACTTTTTGTAATCCATAATATCTAACTTGATTAGCCTTAAAACATTCTGCTTCTGTTCCAAGTTGTTTACCACGAGGGATTTGTTTTATTCCACAATATACTTTAGACATATATATATAATAAGGTTAGATTAATTAAGATAAGTTTTAAGAATTTATATAGTTTTTTAGCTGTTTTTTTTAACCGTAGTAGTACTTAATCCCAGGAATTGCTTTAGGTTTAACTGCTTTCTTAACTGCTTCGGCTGCTGCCTCATATTTTTGTATTTTAATCCATTCTTCCGGGGTTATGTCTTTTACTTCAAAACGCCCCGGAGTTTTCTTTTTCACCCAGTCGTATATATGCTTATAACGGTAAGGTTTTTTGCCTTTGGGTTCAGCTTTAGGTTTAACTGCTTTCTTAACTCTAGGCTTAACTGCTTTCTTAACTGCTTTTGTTACTGCAGGTTTAACCGCTTTTGTTACTGCAGGTTTAACTGCTTTTGTGACTACAGGCTTGACTGCTTTTTTAACTGCATTTTCAACTGCAGTCTTAACTACTTTTTGTAATCCGTAATATAACTTGATTAGCCTTAAAACATTCTGCTTCTGTTCCAAGGCGTTTGCCGCGAGGGATTTGTTTTATTCCACAATATACTTTAGACATATATATATAATAAGGTTAGATTAATTAAGATATTAATATTATCTGACTATTATTATAATGGAAATTCCAAACTATGATATGAAAACAGAAAACGGTAATTTTAAACAGATATGGAACTTCATGCCAGACTGTTGTTTTAGAATGTTAATTTGCGGTAATTCAGGATCTGGCAAGACAAACACACTAGTTCACATGTTGCTGAAACCTTTGGTTTACTACGACAAGATTTACTTGTTTGCTAAAAACTTAGAGCAGTCCAAGTATCAGGTCTTATCACAAAAACTTGAAAAGATAGCTAAAAAGAATAAAATCCCAGTCGAAGACATATTAGAATGTTCGAATGATGAAATTATCCCTGTGGGTACCTTAGATTCAGATAATCAGAAGATAGCTATTTTTGACGATTATGTTTGAGCGCAATCAAAACGATCTTATTAATTATTTCATCCAGGGAAGACATAAAAATTGTTGTGTAATTTACTTGTCGCAATCTTATTACAAAACTCCCAAAGACATTCGGCTAAATTGCTCTCATTACATCTTCTTTGCAACTCCAGTTAAACGTGAGCTTGGTATGCTTTCCAACGAACAAGATGTCAGCAATGATCAGTACAGAAAAGCGACTGCAGGCAGTACGACTTTATGTATCTTGATCGTCCTAGGAAGTTAGTAAAGCGTAACTTCAACGGTGAAATTTAATCTAATCATATTAAATAATGGGACTTTTTAATGATCTTGGTGGGGAAGTTACTACTGGCAGTGTCAATATTACAAATTTTGGTATTGTGCTGTCTGAGTATGTAAAACAAAAACATTTGGTTAATTATCTTAACAAAGGTAGAAACCAGGAAAATGTTTTGAGAAGTGAGCTTAACATGGATAATAATAAAATTACCAATGTCGGCAATCCAGTTAAAGCAGATGATGCAGCAACAAAGCAATTTACTGTAAGAAGAGTAGCAAAGATCATACGTGATTATGATATTGATAAAATTCCAGACATGATGAAAACACTGACAACAGGTGTTGATGATAAACTAAGTCTGATTCAAACAAAGTTACAAGCAAACCGTGAGAAAATGCTCGAAATTCAAAACGGATTAAAAGATGAAATAAAACTTCTGAGTGATGCTTTGAAAGAGTTATAAAAGAAAGAAGATGTAGTGGAAGAGAGTGAAAACTTCAAAAAATTAAGTCAACAAATAAGAATCGGTGTTCAAAATATTAATACACGGATCGGAGAAGTTAATAAACTAATGGTTGACAATAATGAACTAGAAACTGCTTTGCTGATGCTTCAAAACAAATGAGAACTGCTTTTACTACCGAAATAACTCAAATTAAAATATTAAATGAGCAGATAAACACCAACGTTGCTGATATCAACAAAGAGTTTGAAGACATTAAAAAGAAAATGGTTGACGGTAAGTCGCTGGAGGCTGCTCTGAACAAACTGGTTGACACTGATAAACTTGAGACTGCTATTGATGATGTTTCAAAGCAATTGAAAGCTGCCCAGAAAAAAAGAAACACAGCTTTTGATGGCGAAAAAGCTTTTTTGAAACAATTTAATCAAAAGTCTGGTAATCGACACACAGCAATTATTGGTATAATTGATGAGTTGAAAGTAAAAGTAGACTATTTAAGTCGAATTCTAATTCTTGAAGCTACAATAGACGGAATTAGTATTATAAAAGATAGCGTTGGCTATGCGTCGTACCCGACACGAAAACCACTCGAAAGAACCAAACGTGATAATTTTCTCGAAGCAAGAATTGTAAAACCCGGGCGCTATAAAGTTGAAGCAGACCTTGCATATACTGTTGCACATACAGACATTGGTATAGCATGGTTTAGTTTGTTTAATAAAGGTGCTGATGATCCGCAGGTTCAACTAAAAATAGAAAATGGTAAACGAATACTTAAAGAAACATTTGAAGTATATCTTCTAGAATCTCAATATTGGACCATCTTTCCGAGAATAAAACGTGGCACTTAACAAGTTTTCAATTTTGAAAAATCAAGTTTTAAACTTTATTACAAAGGTGATTAATGTTATCTACTAATATGTATAATGGAACAAAAAATTGTATTATCATCAGAGAAAGCGTAAATAATTAATAGCTCAAATACACCGAGTAATTTTACAACTGTGTTTGACAGACCATTAATATTAGGTAGGAACAAACAGTATGGTATTGGACTCGATACGATTAATTCCATGACTTACTCGTGGTATAATATTAGTGAGGATTTTAATAACAAAGTGATAAGGTACCACAATGGAACAGATTGGAAAAGTATTATTTTTACAAATGGAAATTACAGTTATGCTGATATCGATAACTACATAAAAGAAACATTGACTGCAAACACTGATTTAACTGATGACTCACCTGTCCCGATAAAAATTGAGTTTAATTTATCAAGTTTCAAATGCTTGGTTACCATCCATAATAATTTCATGCTTGATTTATGAGAAACAAACTTTCATGCCTTGATCGGGTTTGACAAAGATGCAGTTATTAGGGAAACTAAATTTGGAACTGTGACACCAAACATAACAAATTCTATCGATACATTGTATATCCACTGTGATTTGATAAGTAATTCTATTGTTGATGGATCATACGGGGATGTCATTTATGAAATAAGTACAGCTGATCTTACGAGATCATAACCTTTCAAAGATGAACCGATAAGAGTCGGGTTCTGTGAAGTAAACAAAACGATCATTAACAGTATTAATATTTACATTACCGATTTTTCTGATAAGATTATTAATCTTAATGGTGTCCACACATCATTTCGATTTGTTTTAAAGGAATTAATGTAACATAAGTTATATGGTATGTTTAAAAAAAGTTTATGACACTAGCACGGGAACATATACTCAAGTTGATCGATTAACTGGAGCTGGCATATTTGACATTTTTTCAAAAGTCGGATCAAAGATATTCAGCGAGTCTGTGAAAACAGCAGGCAAGAAAGCATTAGAAACTGCTGGCAAGCAAATCATAGAAAGCGGTTCTAAAAAACTTGGAGATGAAGTAGGAAAAATGGCTGCTGATAAATTAGTTTCAGTTATTAAACCTAAACCAAAAGGAGAGATGATTTTAAAAGAACTTACAAAGGCTGATAATCAACAAAAAAGAAGTTGTAGCTGAAACTGAAGAAGATATAGCCGGGGCTGAAGAAGATGTATATGCAAAAAAATTAATAGATTACTTTCCGGAAAGGGAATTCATGCGAGAATTAATCGATTAATTAATAACAAATAATCTAATTACTAGTATACATAGATGTTTCGAAGTAATCAATATAATACTAGATATAAACATGTGCCTATTCAGTTTACTTATCGGTTTACAATAAATGACAGAAGTTCTTAATTTGATTGGTATAACGCATAATTTGAAATCAGTTTTCAAGTAAACAAAGTTTTGAATGGAGACGCTTTTGAAGACGCTGACAGAATTGCTTTAATTAACGATGCAGCTTCATTGATTGATCAAATGCAAGTAAAGCAAAATGGAAAAATAGTTTACGATGGGAATACTCTTCACAGATTTGTTAATATCAAAAGCTTGCTTGAAATTTCTGACGATTATGCAAAGACAACCGGAACAAGCGAATACTTTTATTTAGATAATACGACTGCTGCAGAATCTCGAGATGATCAGGCTGGTTATAACAAAGGATTTAATGCTCGTCATACTTTAATCATAACTAATAAAAAAGTTGACTCTATAATTCCATTAATCAAATATTCCTTCTTTGGAGGTTTGGATACAAACATGCTTCCTCCTGGTCAAATTCAAATTAGCTTGCAACTGACAAATGGTAATGTGTTAATTTTCAAATCAAGTGGTGATGATGGTCGAGTAGTTATTAATAAATAAGTTTTGTGGGTACCCAGAATGATATTTAACTCGGATGGTTTAAGTTATGTAATGACAAATCATATGACATCAACACGATGGACTTATCTTCGTGAAATGATACAAGAAAGCGGAAGTTCTCAACTAACTGAATCCGTATTTAGAATAAAGGCTGGTGTTAAAAATCCCAAACATGTGTTTGTGTATTTGCAAAGGTCAGACAAGAGTTCACACAAAGATCGAAATCCTCACCTTTTGGATACTTTTCATCTAAATGCTGGTGATGCTGCTTCTTATTTGCAAACAGCCAGATTGGGAGTTGGAAATGGAGTGTATTATCCAGAATCTGAATACAGTTATGATAATAGTATAAGAATATTCAGAGATGTTATTAATTATTCTTACAAACAAAATGATAAAAACACTGGAACTTTACTCAATACGAGTAATTTTAAAAATCTCTTCGGAATGATATATTTCGATTTAAGTTACAAGGGAAATGAGGTTAGTGTTGATCCAAAACAATTGAATTTGAGATATAAATTAAATATAGCTCCAGGAGCTCCTTATAAAGCTTATACTCTGGTTCTTTATGAGGAAGATGTTGTTATTGATACTGTTGGAAATGAACTAGTTATTGTTTAATCTAACTTATAATATATATGTCTTACGTAAATTATTCAGTAAATTTAACAGATGGACAAAAACAGAGTTTAGCGAGGGCTTATGAGGATAGGAGTGAATTAACACTCAGGTTAAAAAATAACCAACTAACTGGGAATTTCCCCTTGTCGCTGACAGCTACTCAGATTAACAATATCAACAAAGCTAAATCTGACGGACGGGGATTAGACATAAATATATCAAAATCACAAATGAGATCTCAGTCTAAAAATGGAGGCTTTTTAGGTGCATTAGCTGGTTTGTTAACTAAAACAATATTACCAACAGTTGCTAGATTTGCTCCAAAGATATTAGGACCTCTAGCAACAGGGGCACTTAGTGGTCTGGCAAGTACTGGAATTGGTAAAATATTTGGAAATGGAATGGTAACTGATCCTGCTGATAAAAAACAAACACTTCTAAAATCAAATAAATGTGGTATTATTAATCTTGATGATCATATTGGACCCGGCACACACTGGACTTGTTACTATGATAATTATTACTTCGATCCGTTTGGCATGAGCGCACCAAAAGAAGTTTTAGCGTAAATACCTGATATAAAATACAACACTATTCAATACCAAGATAAAACAAGTGTTCTGTGTGGATATTTCTGTCTGTTTTTCATTAAAAAGGTACAAGAGGGAAATAGCACGTATGATATTCTTTACAAATTATTAAAACCATACAAACCAATAGAAAATGAAACATTATAAAATCATATTTTGTAAACGAAGTTTAATCTAATCATATTATATATGAGTTACTGTATTAAAGAAAAGATGGTTACTGAAAATATTAATCCTCAGTATGTTTTAGCAAAAAAGGTAGAAAAATGTTAAGAGCAACTTGTGCGTCTTGTGGTATTACTAAAACAAAGTTTGTTAAAAACACAGAAGGTGGAAATATTGATATTCATAAAGCTTTGCTCCCTTTGCTGCCTAAAAAAGGGCTAACACTTCCTGGTTATAAAAATTGCGGTCCTGGTAATCCACTTGATAGCGGAGAACCGGTAAATGAATTAGATGCTGTTTGTAAAGATCATGATTATTGCTATGACGAAAATCGTAGTAATAAATCAACGTGTGATAAAAACATGCTTGCTGGTTTGAAATCTAGTAAGTCTAAAACTTTCGGAGAAAAAATTGCTAAGAATTTGATAGTAAAACCAGTCATTAGTACAAAATATAAACTTGGTCTTGGAAACTCAAAAAACTAGAAAAGGCGTTGAAATGGACTGACAAGTTAGCAGATGAACTTCATAAACCTATACGAAGAAAGTTCACTCAACGCCGTGTGATTGTTAATGATATTGATAAAATATGGTCTGCTGATTTGGTTGATATGCAATCGTTTTCAAAGTATAATAAAGGTACTAAATATTTGCTTACTGTTATTGATTTATTTAGTAAATTTGCTTGGGCTATACCCGTTCCAAATAAAACTGGTTTAGAAATTACTAAAGCGTTCCAACAAATAATGAGTAGAGGAAGACAGTGTAAATTGTTGTGGGTTGATCAAGGTGTGGAATTTTACAACAAAACGTTTAAGCATTTTCTTGATGATAATAATATCGAAATGTATCACACGTTTAATTTTGGAAAAGCTGTAGTAATTGAACGTTTTAACAGAACATTAAAAGAAAAGATGTGGAAATATTTTACAGCTAACAATACAAATACGTATTTAGACGTGCTTCAGGCGATGGTTGATACGTATAATAATACAAAACATCGGAGTATTAAAATGACACCAACTGAAGCTAGTGATGAGAAAAATAAAGGAATGGTATATTTCAACTTGTATGGAAAAATGAGAAGTAATCAAATTAAGCCAAAGTTTAAAAAAGGGGATAATGTTAGAATCAGCAAATATAAAAGAACGATTGAGAAAGGTTATACCCCAAATTGGACTGAAGAAATATTTATTGTTGATGAAACACAAATCCAGTGACATACAAAATAAAAGATTTAAACAACAAAAACATTGATGGAAGCTTCTATGAATTAGAAATGATAAAAGCAAAGCAAGAAATATTTAGGATTGAAAACGTAATACGACGTGATTATAAAAAGAAACAAGCATTGATTAAATGGAAGGGTTACAATGAGGATTTCTATAGCTGGGTCTCATTTAAGGATATTGAAAATATTAAATAAGGGCTTAAAAATAATAACAAATAATATTATTATATAATGGGACAAGAAGGATTAGAAAAGGTTTGCAGAAAACTTAACAATTTAAAAAAGAAATATAGAAGAGAATTGATGAGAGGCAGGCAACTCCAAGTAGAATATGAAGTAGTTCGTGATGATTTTATGGATATAAAAAAAAGACGATTGCTGGTTGAAATGGATAATTATGAACGCGAGCTGAATAGTAACAGAGAAGAGCTTCTTGAACTAAAATACAAAATAGCAAAGTGTAGGGAAAAAAAATACTCCATGGTAAAAAATGATATGCAGAGCGATGACGAAGACTACTGCCCGGTTCCGTCTGACTTTGCTTAGCGAGTTGCAAATGCTATTGAAAAACTTCGCCGAAAGTAGATTCGACGAAATTAGACATAAAATAAAATTGCGCTCTCCTAACGAGTTGCAAATGTTATGTTATTAAAATGGCAAACCGGATTGATTAGTAGTGTAGAAACTAGGGGTATCAGGCGAGTTTCCTTGAGCGGGGTTGCTTGAGAAAGCTGCTGAAATATGTTGGGGTGTTGATTTAGGCGTGACTTACATTTAGATCTTGGTGGTGTAAATGAGAGTTACGCTTGGGTTCCCCCTGGCATATTTCAGCAGCTTTCTCATTCCCCGCGAGGGAAAACTGGCCTGGTACCCCCAGTTTCTATACTACTTTAAGTATTAATATATCTTTGGATATGAAAGGATATATGCATAGGCAAACTTGCCACATATGAAACTCATATGAAAATCATATGAAAATCATATGAGAATCATATGAAAATTGTTTCATATGATTCTCATATGAAACATTTCATATGAAAATCATATGAAAGGTATCATATGACAATCATATGGGACAATTAGCATATGAATATCATATGCAATTTAGTTCATATGATACTCATGAGAATCATATGAAATGTAAAGCAATACTATTTGTAAATTATGACATAATATGGTCGTGTAAAGTGTCACACAGTAGTCTTGATTATTTAAATCTCGCGATGTGTCATTAGTTTTCTACATATAAGTTCCAGTGGCGTAGCGTGGCATATTCCCTTACTCCCGGGAGTAACTTGGAAAAATAAACATCCTAAAAAGTTGAAAATGAAAAGAAAAAATTCTCTCATTCGGAGCGCACCTCGTATGAGGAGTATGTTGCCCCTAATAGCAGGTTGCATAATTATTAATTATTAGACTATGTTTCAACAAGTTGTTTTGCATAGTACTAACTGTTGATTATATTGTATATTTAATTATATGGAAGAATAACAAAGAAAAAACAATTGGTGGTGGGTGGGAGATGGTGGAGTGGAGGGATCAGATTGTGTGTGGGAGTGGGGGGAGGTATCCTAGGGTCGTATCAAGGATATCAGATTGGGATGTACATTTTAGGGACAGGGGATGTCTCCCAGGGTCGTATCTAGGATATCATATTGGGGGCGTACATTTTGGGGTCCAAAATGATCGTTGACAGTAGCCCTTTTTCATTTTTTTAAATAAGCACCCCTTAATCTCAATATATTCTATGAACATGGCGTAGGTACATTTTGAACAATGGGGAGGCCCCTCTCCCCTTGGGTGAACCTGATCGAGTAAGCCAACGTCTACAATTTCCTGACAACAACAAAACAACCTAGACCAACAAACCCACCACAATAGAAACGTGTTTGTAATCAAATGTCAGCATTCCTGATCCCAATACCCAATGATGTCCTGACCCGTTATTGAATAAGAAGTTGCTTTAATAAAGTTGTGTGTACCATGCGGTTGCCCTCCTACCACCCAAACACCCCGATCCCCAATAATCTATAGACTAAGAGTCTAGAGTATGTTTTGCCCTGGCCTCCCCAATAGTGTTGACCTCCCCCACCCAACCCCATACACAAACATCTATACCTACCCACATTCTTATTATTTCCTAAAATGTTTATGATAAAGCGTAAAAAAAAGGTTCTAGATCTACGATCGAATTATTGAAGATAAATGTTCAGTTGCAACGCCCTCCCTCCCCTCCCCTCCACTAGCGCCCCAACCACCATCCCCACCCCCTCACTCTTTCTTTTTTCCCAGTCATACGTCAACGACTTTATTACTTTTTGTTTTCTTCACGGTCACTTATTTAGGGGGTATTCTGATGCCCCCACCCAACCCTGCCGTCCATGGCTGCTTCACTCCTCATTATCTACAATTACGAGTTTGACGTCATCAAGTCAGATTGTGACGCGATCATAACGGCGCGTGCAGAAAAAACGTCGACGATAAAATAGAACGCAGCCGTCAACAAGTTAGACTGTTATTTCACATGCTATTTCAAATGGATACATCTTTATTACTTTTATAGAAGTAAGTATTGTGTGTTCTTTTCTAAATACACGTGAGACAGTAACTAGATCTATTCATGCAACTAATTTGAACCATGCATTGCCGAAATATTGTCATCAGTTTTCGATTTTATTTACAAACATTTGTTCAAGCCCGCCCGCCGGCGCCGCCGCCGCCGGCTTAGGGTGTTCAGGTCACGTGACGTTACGCTGTAATCGGCGGCTGTCCATCTTTTTAAACTTGATGCTCTCCATGTAAACACACTTATTGTTTATTTATATTGCCATATAGTTATTAAAACATCATATCTCTTTCATTTTTTAGACAATCTTAATATTTCTGGAACATTCTTAAGCATTTATATCAGTCTGGACTTACACACATGTGACGCGCGGGGTCGACATTTTTAACGATGGACGCGATTTTACAGTGAAAATAATTTAGGGTAATGATTTAGTGTAGCCATTCCGCAGTGCTCTATGACGTATTTCACCAAAGTTGACCATCAAAAGAAAGCTGACATACTAACCTTCAAGATTCTGTGTGGCTCGAATGGATATGATAGAAAACAATGAAACGGCGTTATTTAAAAGAGAAAATGTAAACAATTTAGAGGTAAGTCGATTTTTTTAAACCATGAGCCATTGATATTTCGCTTGCTTGTCGTTTTTTAACCCAGATTTGATACTGAAACGGTTATTTAAATCAAAGTTCTAACGCGGAATTATTAATTTTCAGCAACTGGTGAGACGCTGGGTCCAGCGACGTTAACAACGCAACTTACCCCACCCATAATAAGCGCTTTGTTGATGCGCGTCGGACTATGATTATTTATTAATTCATCATTGATTTTATGGTGTTTCTTAATATCAATTATGGAATTAGGTTTGGTTTATTTTATTTTTACTATGTGACTTTTTTGCATAAAATATGTAGGTTTTCAGAAAGTAATTTTAGTAAACATTGAAAGTTGAAACCGAAAGTAGAATGTTACAATGTATACTGACTTACTGTAGACAGTATAATTAGTCTATCATTATTTTTAGATGTTTACACAAGTGCAAGTTGTGTATCATTGTATACAAACAACCCACACATATTTATAATCAATGCGCTTGTTTCAGCAAAATGTGTTTTGTACTTTTAAGATAAAGTTTAACTAGTAGGTCTACCTAAATAAGGTGTATATCAGCGAAACAACATTTTTAGTGGTAAATAAAAACACCTTTTCCCGCGTTGTAATCGTCAATTGTGACGGAAACGTGTACCATACAGTACAGATTGAGATAAACTTAGATGATAGATCGAACGTGTTTGTTTTTTTGTTTGTTTGATTTTTAGAATTTGTATTCAACATGTTCAAAATGGGTTCATTGTGTTGGATAAATATATTGAGGCTAACTGAAGTATTTTGAGGTTTCTTAATTTTTTTCACACAGTTCATTTTTTGTACCCAGGTACAACTGGTTACATTGGATACAAACAAATACAAAATAATTAGCCCACCATTTTTCACGAGATCATTTTTCGTACCGAGGCACCAACTGGTTACAATGGATACAATTACATTGGATACAACAAAATTAGCCCAACATTTTTCACGAGTTCATTGTACCCACAAATGGTTACATTGGATACAAAAAGATTAGCCCTTCGCGAATTCATTTTTGTACCCAGGTACAACTGGTTACATTGGATATAAAAGTATTGGACATGTTTCCATTAATAATTAATATATATATATAAATATATATATATTGTTTTAGGACATACCTTAGTTTTGGATAAATGGTTACACAGGGCTACACCAGGTACAAACTGGGTACAAGTGGGTACAACTAATAATATTAATAGATTTGGGGCACATTAGTTTTGGGCACATGGTTACACACTGATAAACCAGGTACAAACTGGGTACAAGTGGGTACAACTAATAATATAAATAGATTTGAGGCAGATCAATTTTTTGGGTACATGGTTACACAGGGTTACACCAGGTAACAACTGGGTACAATTGGGTACAACTAATAATATTAGATAGATTTGAGGCACATTAGTTTTGGATACCTGGTTACACAGGGCTTGAAGCAGACGAAATACTAACTCAGTAACTGGCTACAGCGTATACATAAAAATAATACAACCCCCCCCCCACCCCCCACCCCCAGCCCCCCACCCCCCCCCCCCCACCCAACCCACTGGAAATAAAATGTTATTTATTTATTTTTTACATATTGTGTTGTTTGGGCAATTCTTACGCATATAGCTATGTTGCCCTCCGCCTACACACCCCCTCCCTCTCCTACACCCCCCCCCCCCACCACTAGTACGTACTTAAGCATTTATTGGGATTTCTTGGCTACATGCATCTTATTCATCCATATTGGGGCAATGGTTTAGACATAAAGCATTTGTCCCGATATCTAATATCAAAATTACTTGTGTATAAATCATTTTAAAGTGTTTTCATATACATCTACTTTAAACAGATTTATGATACGAAGCTATATTGGATGAAAACCATTTTCGCAATTAGAACTCATACTCATGGTAATACAATAATAAATTAGCAAGTGCCTGTCTATTGCGCACGTAGGCAAATAAACTTTTTCCTTGAAGTTTCATAAATTGTGCAATAAACGGACACATAATTTACCTTTGTTTGTTTTCAGACATATGAAAATATACAACTCCCTTAGTCGTGTAAGTGGTAGGTATTCATAAATTATACACGTTATGATACACTTTGCTGTAGAAACGATGGCCCTATTAATAAATCAATCAATTATACGCATTAAGAATCGTGTTATGTACGGAAGCGTATTCGTGCCTCGTCTTGTTGGGTTATATTGAATTTCTCAATTTGCAATAACTCGAGTTGTTATGATATACTTCTATAAATCGATATATTTACGTCGACTAAACACGATGTAATTCCAATAAATGCAAAACAAATACGTTGAACTGGTTCTTTATTTTACAATAAATCGTTTTTAGTGAACTTGATATTCTTTTTATTTTATTTCTAGCGAGTTGAAACAAAGCAAATACAAATATATTAATATTAAGGTACTCGACGTAATGATTATTATCTGTATTACACGAAATATTTATCTGATATACACGAGATATTTATTTCAAGTTATGTACAGTTTGTCGATTATGTGATATAAATATGTCGATTTAAAATCTAAAAAATGATAAAACATTTCGAGTTAACGTCATGTTTTTATTAAATTAAATTTACACGGAAATGATTAGCCTCGGTCGGACAGTTTGTTTGTTTGTTTGTTTGTTTGTTTGTACAATGTATGGTGTTTTACGTCATTTTCAACACATAATGTTATATATGACGGTCGATTTGTTTAAGGTTGAGGCAGAGTCCCATCCACTTTCACTGGGTAGAACCTGTAGAACCTCCTACCATCCGTAAGAATCGACACTTTCTAACATACAAGTCGAGCTCATAGTGGGATTCGAACCCGCAGCGGTCAGAGGCGAGACGGTTTCCAACGCAACGTCGTTAATCCATCGGCCACAGGTTCACTAATCTCGGACAGCCAAAATCGTATGATGTATATGTCGTATATGTCTTACTTGCAGCTATCGGTCTGGGTAGATAAGGCCGATTAAAGAGCCCACTAGCGATTAGCCGACTGTATTCGCCATATTTCCCGCAAATAAAAGTCAACGTTTGCATAATGGTATGTTGTAAATAAAGCTACATCAGGGTGGGGTGGGGTAAAACATTTGCACTTTGAATAGGGCCCTAGACATAAAAGCTAAAATTCGTGAAATTCAACCACAGACAGTCTTGCGCTTCAGGGGACTTCACCCGGAACCACTAACCAATGGGAAACAGCCAATACGACCCCCATGTCAATCTTGACTTCACTGGACCTTGATTGCTCTGCAGACGAAATCTTGCATCTTACTGGCAAATATCGGCCTTGGTAGAAAAGACCAAATAAAGCGCCAACTGTATTCGCCCATATTTCATGCACATACAAGTCAACGTTTGCATGACATTATGTTGTAAATAAAGCTACATGACGGTGGAAGGGGTAGGGTAGGGGTAGGGATCTCATAACAGGATAACAGCAAATTGAATTTGATGATAATAGATAACAATGAATTAACAATACAACATTTTTTCACAGTAAAAATTCAAATAGCAGTCCTAAATTTAACATTTTACGATA